>JAODUO010006138.1:0-10750 GCA_025642075.2 Ridgeia piscesae
ATATCTCTCAGTTGTATGCATTCAATCGAATGTGCTCTCATTGTATTAAGAAGTAAATTGGCTGGAGCAAGTGCAAAACATCCAACTATGCCAGTCACATCACCTTGTGAGCGAAGCGAGTTTTTTTGCACACAACAACTTGGCTACATTAATTATTAGATTCCAACATAAGTAATGTCAAAATATGATGTTAAAATAAGGCACATGGAACGAAACTTGTATAAGGGGCCGAGATCGCCCGCGGAAACTAACTTAACATTGGTAAGCATAAGCACAATCGCGCGAATGTCACACACATTCTCGCACGCAAACAGACACCCACTCAATACAGTTGGTTCTCTGTCTGTCATTACACCAACACAACGCTCTGATCTCGACTGGAAACAGTATGCTTAGGGAGCAGCATGCAAATGCAACCGTAGGCCAGGCGCTTTGTTGTAGCGTAAGTCACGAGTACACAATTGGTTTGTCTTCTTCTGAAACAAGTGTAGAGATCAATCGATATTTTAAGACGTATATTGATTGCAAACACACATTACTCGGCATGCACACTTGTATGTAGGTAGTGACGGAGATCCGCTTCCTTTTGAGGCATTGCGCATAGCCATGCAATCAATAGCGTGCGATACAGTGATAACTGCCAACAGGCCAGGTCCTTGGCCATACCATGAGCGCTATGCCGACAAACAGGTAACGCCAAAAGCTAGACATAACAGTCATGACGAAGCACCATACGAAAAAAACAAAGGTTCTTCCAAACTACCCAGGCAACTACACGATTATATACTAGACTTGCGTGGGGTGCACCACTTCTCTCGCGTCGTGTTCTGAGAGTTTTTTGTCGTTCACACTTCGGAATCAAATCAGAAGACCTGAAACGAAACAGCAGACATTTGGCAACTTCAGTATGAAAACAAAACCACAAAGCAACTAACAGGGAATAGTCGCATCATATAACGATTGGTATTGAGCTACACAAACCGAACGCCCTACAAATAGTATCGCATTGCAGAGTAAATCTTTATGCGAACGAATGTCTTGTATCACACCGCCTCACGCACTTCGACGACATGTATTTGATTTAACAACAGCTTTTGTTTCATTGCGTTGCGTAGAAGCATTTCGTGTATTCCTAAAAAAAGTTTGGAATGGCATGTAATGCTTCAATGCATGATTGCGTAGCCTGCATACAGCACTCGTGGCGTCGCCGCTAACACGTTTTAGAATTACAGATCGACGAGATAGAGTGCCAACATTTAAACGGAACTGCTGTCGTTGAGAGTATATATTATTGCGAAGGTCAATAAAACTAATGTTAAATTAGATACTGCCCAAACTTCTGATTGCATAGGCATAGATGGAAAGCTTAAGACATTGACAACTCATCGAAGAGTGGTATGCGACATGTACAGTGGACTGTGAATGAGAACAAGAATATAAATGTTGTGCCATTTCCGACAAAATTAGGCACTTGTGTAACATGCAAACTACATGCTCCTACAGTTGAACATTCATTACTGGAGGCGCGGGTAGTGTAGTGGGTAGCGCGCATCCAACTGGCAAACCGACTGCCCGGGTTTAATAAGAGCGGACACAGCAGGCCTGACATATTGGGAATTAAAATCAATGGACATAGACTAACATTGTTGAATATAATCGATGCTATACGCCACGCATATTGACAAACATCGTACAGAAAAAGTTCCCGAATGTCGCACAGACCGCTGCACCATAATAAAACTGTAGTCTTACGCGTGTACGTGATGACAACATGAACCTGTGCAAGGGCAGACATTGAAAGAAAGAAGGAGTAGTCGGAAGAAAGCGTCCCCCTCCCCAGTTTGCCTATATCAACGGCGTCGCCATCTTGAAATCTGACGTTGTCAGAACGAAAATAGCGCGTTTGCCGTATTGTCGTGACGTCACAGTAGGGATGTCCCTTCCGGTTTCGCGCCATTACCACGCCGCGCAGCCGAATGCTGGAAAAAGATGCCAATTTCTTTAATGTAATCTCGGCCGCATCGCTGTGGGATTTACGCCTTTGATGCCAGTGGGGTGAAGGAATGTGGGGATGTGTAATAATTGAGTCTACTTGTGTCAACGTCTTTAGTCACTGTACATATTATAAGGCTCTTTTTATTGTGTTTTTTCTCAGGTGTCTTCGCCAGATGAAGGTTCAGAGACGCATTGTCCAAAGCAGGCGACTTCTGACAGCATTACTGGACGACCGGGCGCGATTGGGTGAAGACTGGCGACGCGGATCAGTCATTTGAAAGTGAGTGAAACCTTGTGTTTATCGAGTACAGCCACTTTGTGCAGGTGCAGTATAACGGGTTTATGTAATTGTAAATGTAGGCCGATCACCGGGAGAATAAATATAACTTGACATAGATGTCATGTATAATAACAATTGCGAGTGGACATTAGTCTTAATGTTACAGTTCTCACAAAGACGAGAAAACAAACGAAACATTTTAATTAGGTGATTGATGTAGCTAGTTTTCACGCTATGTGATTGATCAGAACTGATATAAAGAAGATGGTTTAGACTTCGAATAGTTTCCTCGTAACCACTCCAGGTGGTGCTTTTTGGGTCTAGCCGCAATATCTCTCAGTTGTATGCATTCAATCGAATGTGCTCTCATTGTATTAAGAAGTAAATTGGCTGGAGCAAGTGCAAAACATCCAACTATGGCAGTCACATCACCTTGTGAGCGAAGCGAGTTTCTTTTGCACACAGACAACTTGGCTACATTAATTATTAGATTCCAACATAAGTAATGTCAAAATATGATGTTAAAATAAGGCACATGGAACGAAACTTGTATAAGGGGCCGAGATCGCACCGCGGAAACTAACTTAACATTGGTAAGCATAAGCACCAATCGCGCGAATGTCACACACATTCTCGCACGCAAACAGACACCCACTCAATACAGTTGGTTCTCTGTCTGTCATTACACCAAACACAACGCTCTGATCTCGACTGGAAACAGTATGCTTAGGGAGCAGCATGCAAATGCAACCGTAGGCCAGGCGCTTTGTTGTAGCGTAAGTCACGAGTACACAATTGGTTTGTCTTCTTCTGAAACAAGTGTAGAGATCAATCGATATTTTAAGACGTATATTTATTGCAAACACACATTACTTGGCATGCACACTTGTATGTAGGTAGTGACGGAGATCCGCTTCCTTTTGAGGCATTGCGCATAGCCATGCAATCAATAGCGTGCGATACAGTGATAACTGCCAACAGGCCAGGTCCTTGGCCATACCATGAGCGCTATGCCGACAAACAGGTAACGCCAAAAGCTAGACATAACAGTCATGACGAAGCACCATACGAAAAAAACAAAGGTTCTTCCAAACTACCCAGGCAACTACACGATTATATACTAGACTTGCGTGGGGTGCACCACTTCTCTCGCGTCGTGTTCTGAGAGTTTTTTGTCGTTCACACTTCGGAATCAAATCAGAAGACCTGAAACGAAACAGCAGACATTTGGCAACTTCAGTATGAAAACAAAACCACAAAGCAACTAACAGGGAATAGTCGCATCATATAACGATTGGTATTGAGCTACACAAACCGAACGCCCTACAAATAGTATCGCATTGCAGAGTAAATCTTTATGCGAACGAATGTCTTGTATCACACCGCCTCACGCACTTCGACGACATGTATTTGATTTAACAACAGCTTTTGTTTCATTGCGTTGCGTAGAAGCATTTCGTGTATTCCTAAAAAAAGTTTGGAATGGCATGTAATGCTTCAATGCATGATTGCGTAGCCTGCATACAGCACTCGTGGCGTCGCCGCTAACACGTTTTAGAATTACAGATCGACGAGAGTAGAGTGCCAACATTTAAACGGAACTGCTGTCGTTGAGAGTATATATTATTGCGAAGGTCAATAAAACTAATGTTAAATTAGATACTGCCCAAACTTCTGATTGCATAGGCATAGATGGAAAGCTTAAGACATTGACAACTCATCGAAGAGTGGTATGCGACATGTACAGTGGACTGTGAATGAGAACAAGAATATAAATGTTGTGCCATTTCCGACAATAATTAGGCACTTGTGTAACATGCAAACTACATGCTCCTACAGTTGAACATTCATTACTGGAGGCGCGGGTAGTGTAGTGGGTAGCGCGCATCCAACTGGCAAACCGACTGCCCGGGTTTAATAAGAGCGGACACAGCAGGCCTGACATATTGGGAATTAAAATCAATGGACATAGACTAACATTGTTGAATATAATCGATGCTATACGCCACGCATATTGACAAACATCGTACAGAAAAAGTTCCCGAATGTCGCACAGACCGCTGCACCATAATAAAACTGTAGTCTTACGCGTGTACGTGATGACAACATGAACCTGTGCAAGGGCAGACATTGAAAGAAAGAAGGAGTAGTCGGAAGAAAGCGCCCTCCCCCTCCCCAGTTTGCCTATATCAACGGCGTCGCCATCTTGAAATCTGACGTTGTCAGAACGAAAATAGCGCGTTTGCCGTATTGTCGTGACGTCACAGTAGGGATGTCCCTTCCGGTTTCGCGCCATTACCACGCCGCGCAGCCGAATGCTGGAAAAAGATGCCAATTTCTTTAATGTAATCTCGGCCGCATCGCTGTGGGATTTACGCCTTTGATGCCAGTGGGGTGAAGGAATGTGGGGATGTGTAATAATTGAGTCTACTTGTGTCAACGTCTTTAGTCACTGTACATATTATAAGGCTCTTTTTATTGTGTTTTTTCTCAGGTGTCTTCGCCAGATGAAGGTTCAGAGACGCATTGTCCAAAGCAGGCGACTTCTGACAGCATTACTGGACGACCGGGCGCGATTGGGTGAAGACTGGCGACGCGGATCAGTCATTTGAAAGTGAGTGAAACCTTGTGTTTATCGAGTACAGCCACTTTGTGCAGGTGCAGTATAACGTGTTGATGTAATTGTAAATGTAGGCCGATCACCGGGAGAACTAAATATAACTTGACATAGATGTCATGTATAATAACAATTGCGAGTGGACATTAGTCTTAATGTTACAGTTCTCACAAAGACGAGAAAACAAACGAAACATTTTAATTAGGTGATTGATGTAGCTAGTTTTCACGCTAGTGATTGATCAGAACTGATATAAAGAAGATGGTTTAGACTTCGAATAGTTTCCTCGTAACCACTCCAGGTGGTGCTTTTTGGGTCTAGCCGCAATATCTCTCAGTTGTATGCATTCAATCGAATGTGCTCTCATTGTATTAAAAGTAAATTGGCTGGAGCAAGTGCAAAACATCCAACTATGGCAGTCACATCACCTTGTGAGCGAAGCGAGTTTTTTTGCACACAACAACTTGGCTACATTAATTATTAGATTCCAACATAAGTAATGTCAAAATATGATGTTTAAAAAAAGGCACATGGAACGAAACTTGTATAAGGGGCCGAGATCGCCCGCGGAAACTAACTTAACATTGGTAAGCATAAGCACCAATCGCGCGAATGTCACACACATTCTCGCACGCAAACAGACACCCACTCAATACAGTTGGTTCTCTGTCTGTCATTACACCAAACACAACGCTCTGATCTCGACTGGAAACAGTATGCTTAGGGAGCAGCATGCAAATGCAACCGTAGGCCAGGCGCTTTGTTGTACGTAAGTCACGAGTACACAATTGGTTTGTCTTTTCTGAAAAAGTGTAGAGATCAATCGATATTTTAAGACGTATATTTATTGCAAACACACATTACTTGGCATGCACACTTGTATGTAGGTAGTGACGGAGATCCGCTTCCTTTTGAGGCATTGCGCATAGCCATGCAATCAATAGCGTGCGATACAGTGATAACTGCCAACAGGCCAGGTCCTTGGCCATACCATGAGCGCTATGCCGACAAACAGGTAACGCCAAAAGCTAGACATAACAGTCATGACGAAGCACCATACGAAAAAAACAAAGGTTCTTCCAAACTACCCAGGCAACTACACGATTATATACTAGACTTGCGTGGGGTGCACCACTTCTCTCGCGTCGTGTTCTGAGAGTTTTTTTTCGTTCACACTTCGGAATCAAATCAGAAGACCTGAAACGAAACAGCAGACATTTGGCAACTTCAGTATGAAAACAAAACCACAAAGCAACTAACAGGGAATAGTCGCATCATATAACGATTGGTATTGAGCTACACAAACCGAACGCCCTACAAATAGTATCGCATTGCAGAGTAAATCTTTATGCGAACGAATGTCTTGTATCACACCGCCTCACGCACTTCGACGACATGTATTTGATTTAACAACAGCTTTTGTTTCATTGCGTTGCGTAGAAGCATTTCGTGTATTCCTAAAAAAAGTTTGGAATGGCATGTAATGCTTCAATGCATGATTGCGTAGCCTGCATACAGCACTCGTGGCGTCGCCGCTAACACGTTTTAGAATTACAGATCGACGAGATAGAGTGCCAACATTTAAACGGAACTGCTGTCGTTGAGAGTATATATTATTGCGAAGGTCAATAAAACTAATGTTAAATTAGATACTGCCCAAACTTCTGATTGCATAGGCATAGATGGAAAGCTTAAGACATTGACAACTCATCGAAGAGTGGTATGCGACATGTACAGTGGACTGTGAATGAGAACAAGAATATAAATGTTGTGCCATTTCCGACAAGAATTAGGCACTTGTGTAGCATGCAAACTACATGCTCCTACAGTTGAACATTCATTACGGGAGGCGCGGGTAGTGTAGTGGGTAGCGCGCATCCAACTGGCAAACCGACTGCCCGGGTTTAATAAGAGCGGACACAGCAGGCCTGACATATTTGGAATTAAAATCAATGGACATAGACTAACATTGTTGAATATAATCGATGCTATACGCCACGCATATTGACAAACATCGTACAGAAAAAGTTCCCGAATGTCGCACAGACCGCTGCACCATAATAAAACTGTAGTCTTACGCGTGTACGTGATGAAAAATGAACCTGTGCAAGGGCAGACATTGAAAGAAAGAAGGAGTAGTCGGAAGAAAGCGCCCTCCCCCTCCCCAGTTTGCCTATATCAACGGCGTCGCCATCTTGAAATCTGACGTTGTCAGAACGAAAATAGCGCGTTTGCCGTATTGTCGTGACGTCACAGTAGGGATGTCCCTTCCGGTTTCGCGCCATTACCACGCCGCGCAGCCGAATGCTGGAAAAAGATGCCAATTTCTTTAATGTAATCTCGGCCGCATCGCTGTGGGATTTACGCCTTTGATGCCAGTGGGGTGAAGGAATGTGGGGATGTGTAATAATTGAGTCTACTTGTGTCAACGTCTTTAGTCACTGTACATATTATAAGGGTCTTTTTATTGTGTTTTTTCTCAGGTGTCTTCGCCAGATGAAGGTTCAGAGACGCATTGTCCAAAGCAGGCGACTTCTGACAGCATTACTGGACGACCGGGCGCGATTGGGTGAAGACTGGCGACGCGGATCAGTCATTTGAAAGTGAGTGAAACCTTGTGTTTATCGAGTACAGCCACTTTGTGCAGGTGCAGTATAACGTGTTGATGTAATTGTAAATGTAGGCCGATCACCGGGAGAACTAAATATAACTTGACATAGATGTCATGTATAATAACAATTGCGAGTGGACATTAGTCTTAATGTTACAGTTCTCACAAAAACGAGAAAACAAACGAAACATTTTAATTAGGTGATTGATGTAGCTAGTTTTCACGCTATGTGATTGATCAGAACTGATATAAAGAAGATGGTTTAGACTTCGAATAGTTTCCTCGTAACCACTCCAGGTGGTGCTTTTTGGGTCTAGCCGCAATATCTCTCAGTTGTATGCATTCAATCGAATGTGCTCTCATTGTATTAAGAAGTAAATTGGCTGGAGCAAGTGCAAAACATCCAACTATGGCAGTCACATCACCTTGTGAGCGAAGCGAGTTTCTTTTGCACACAGACAACTTGGCTACATTAATTATTAGATTCCAACATAAGTAATGTCAAAATATGATGTTAAAATAAGGCACATGGAACGAAACTTGTATAAGGGGCCGAGATCGCACCGCGGAAACTAACTTAACATTGGTAAGCATAAGCACCAATCGCGCGAATGTCACACACATTCTCGCACGCAAACAGACACCCACTCAATACAGTTGGTTCTCTGTCTGTCATTACACCAAACACAACGCTCTGATCTCGACTGGAAACAGTATGCTTAGGGAGCAGCATGCAAATGCAACCGTAGGCCAGGCGCTTTGTTGTAGCGTAAGTCACGAGTACACAATTGGTTTGTCTTCTTCTGAAACAAGTGTAGAGATCAATCGATATTTTAAGACGTATATTTATTGCAAACACACATTACTTGGCATGCACACTTGTATGTAGGTAGTGACGGAGATCCGCTTCCTTTTGAGGCATTGCGCATAGCCATGCAATCAATAGCGTGCGATACAGTGATAACTGCCAACAGGCCAGGTCCTTGGCCATACCATGAGCGCTATGCCGACAAACAGGTAACGCCAAAAGCTAGACATAACAGTCATGACGAAGCACCATACGAAAAAAACAAAGGTTCTTCCAAACTACCCAGGCAACTACACGATTATATACTAGACTTGCGTGGGGTGCACCACTTCTCTCGCGTCGTGTTCTGAGAGTTTTTTGTCGTTCACACTTCGGAATCAAATCAGAAGACCTGAAACGAAACAGCAGACATTTGGCAACTTCAGTATGAAAACAAAACCACAAAGCAACTAACAGGGAATAGTCGCATCATATAACGATTGGTATTGAGCTACACAAACCGAACGCCCTACAAATAGTATCGCATTGCAGAGTAAATCTTTATGCGAACGAATGTCTTGTATCACACCGCCTCACGCACTTCGACGACATGTATTTGATTTAACAACAGCTTTTGTTTCATTGCGTTGCGTAGAAGCATTTCGTGTATTCCTAAAAAAAGTTTGGAATGGCATGTAATGCTTCAATGCATGATTGCGTAGCCTGCATACAGCACTCGTGGCGTCGCCGCTAACACGTTTTAGAATTACAGATCGACGAGAGTAGAGTGC
This sequence comes from Ridgeia piscesae, assembly GCA_025642075.2. Classification (NCBI taxonomy): domain Eukaryota; kingdom Metazoa; phylum Annelida; class Polychaeta; order Sabellida; family Siboglinidae; genus Ridgeia; species Ridgeia piscesae. The sequence goes on from JAODUO010006138.1 coordinate 9,082, forward strand.
CAACATTTAAACGGAACTGCTGTCGTTGAGAGTATATATTATTGCGAAGGTCAATAAAACTAATGTTAAATTAGATACTGCCCAAACTTCTGATTGCATAGGCATAGATGGAAAGCTTAAGACATTGACAACTCATCGAAGAGTGGTATGCGACATGTACAGTGGACTGTGAATGAGAACAAGAATATAAATGTTGTGCCATTTCCGACAAGAATTAGGCACTTGTGTAGCATGCAAACTACATGCTCCTACAGTTGAACATTCATTACGGGAGGCGCGGGTAGTGTAGTGGGTAGCGCGCATCCAACTGGCAAACCGACTGCCCGGGTTTAATAAGAGCGGACACAGCAGGCCTGACATATTTGGAATTAAAATCAATGGACATAGACTAACATTGTTGAATATAATCGATGCTATACGCCACGCATATTGACAAACATCGTACAGAAAAAGTTCCCGAATGTCGCACAGACCGCTGCACCATAATAAAACTGTAGTCTTATGCGTGTACGTGATGACAACATGAACCTGTGCAAGGGCAGACATTGAAAGAAAGAAGGAGTAGTCGGAAGAAAGCGCCCTCCCCCTCCCCAGTTTGCCTATATCAACGGCGTCGCCATCTTGAAATCTGACGTTGTCAGAACGAAAATAGCGCGTTTGCCGTATTGTCGTGACGTCACAGTAGGGATGTCCCTTCCGGTTTCGCGCCATTACCACGCCGCGCAGCCGAATGCTGGAAAAAGATGCCAGTTTCTTTAATGTAATTTCGGCCGCATCGCTGTGGGATTTACGCCTTTGATGCCAGTGGGGTGAAGGAATGTGGGGATGTGTAAGAATTGAGTCTACTTGTGTCAACGTCTTTAGTCACTGTACATATTATAACGCTCTTTTTATTGTGTTTTTTCTCAGGTGTCTTCGCCAGATGAAGGTTCAGAGACGCATTGTCCAAAGCAGGCGACATCTGACAGCATTACTGGACGACCGGGCGCGATTGGGTGAAGACTGGCGACGCGGGTCAGTCATTTGAAAGTGAGTGAAACCTTGTGTTTATCGAGTACAGCCACTTTGTGCAGGTGCAGTATAACGTGTTGATGTAATTGTAAATGTAGGCCGATCACCGGGAGAACTAAATATAACTTGACATAGATGTCATGTATAATAACAATTGCGAGTGGACATTAGTCTTAATGTTACAGTTCTCACAAAGACGAGAAAACAAACGAAACATTTTAATTAGGTGATTGATGTAGCTAGTTTTCACGCTATGTGATTGATCAGAACTGATATAAAGAAGATGGTTTAGACTTCGAATAGTTTCCTCGTAACCACTCCAGGTGGTGCTTTTTGGGTCTAGCCGCAATATCTCTCAGTTGTATGCATTCAATCGAATGTGCTCTCATTGTATTAAGAAGTAAATTGGCTGGAGCAAGTGCAAAACATCCAACTATGGCAGTCACATCACCTTGTGAGCGAAGCGAGTTTCTTTTGCACACAGACAACTTGGCTACATTAATTATTAGATTCCAACATAAGTAATGTCAAAATATGATGTTAAAATAAGGCACATGGAACGAAACTTGTATAAGGGGCCGAGATCGCACCGCGGAAACTAACTTAACATTGGTAAGCATAAGCACCAATCGCGCGAATGTCACACACATTCTCGCAC
>JAODUO010006166.1:0-25662 GCA_025642075.2 Ridgeia piscesae
GCACACGTGTGTGTGGTGCTTGTACATCATTCTGTGAGATTTCATGTGTTGTGAGCATTGTAATGTTTTTCTCCTTAGGGTGAAACATTTGATATCTGAATTTGATCACTAGATTCATCTTACTGAATCTGAATAGGCTTGAAATATAAGAACCTTACAATCAATTGTGTTGATCTAAGTAGTGAAAAACATTTTATTCCATAGTACATGGCATAAAATAAAAAATATGTCCTGAATACTAAAATTTTACATCAATAATTAATTAAGTCTTAAGACATTTAAATGGATTTTTGACCAGATAATTTTGTATACATAAAAAATTGGGGTCCCGGTTGATTCGGCCCAAAACGTGTTCGGCCCACCTCGACGTATGATTCAGCCCAGGACGATTCGGACGATTCGGCCCACTCAGTCGGATGATTCGGCCCACCTCGTTAAAACACACGGATGCCGTTTCGGACGATTCGGCCCAATGCACGCGAACAGCGGGAATGTTAGGACGGACGACTCGGCCCACACTGTGCGTCGGGCCTCACATACGCGCTGTGTATATGTATATTTTGTGATTGATTTGTTTGTGATTGTTCATTTGTTTATGCAATGTAGTATCCTGCGTTAATGTAATAAATATATGATAATGAACTGTATGATTTGTATACTCATGGATGTTTATGTATGTGCGTGTATGTATGTATTATTATGTGATTATCATTAGACGTTACTTAACGTTTTTGCGCTTCGTTAATATTACTATGTGATATATATATATATATATATATATATATATATATATATATATATATATCACATAGTAATATTAACGAAGCGCAAAAACGTTAAGTAACGTCCAATAATAATCACATAATAATATTAACGACGCGCAAAAACATTCAGCAACGTCAACTAATAATAACATAATAAATGTAAACGCCGCATAAAATAATCAACCGCATGTAATGACGGACGATTCGGCCCATGTAGCTCGCCGAGACACGATGCAGACACGGATGATTCGGCCCAAGAACCACACCGATTGCAGATTCGTATGATTCGTTTTGAGCCGAATCATCCGGGTCCCAAAAATTGCTAGAATAATTTGTTAAATGTGCAGAAAAATATTTAAGTGCATTCATCACTTACGCAGGACAAAACTGGATTTATTTCTTTGTTTTCACAGTAAGGGGATAGCGCGAACGCAGTCCCCCACTACCAAAAAATACGCACCCGAGTTACCCACATTTGGGGTAATCGCAGGGGTCAGCCAAACCGAAGTGCAATGGAAAGGCCTCGCCCTGGGAGAACCTTTTTATTCTTTCAATATTTTATTCGCATTAAAGTACAGGGTTATATATACAGTAGAAAAGGTGTACAATAATACCTAAAACATTATTAGTATATTATTACCATAATATAACTATATATGCACAAGCTATTGCTCGACACATTTATAAAATGTTACCGTATTCATTGAAGCCTTATTATAACGTGTTTCTTTCATTATATTACTATATTCAACCTATTGCTCAGAACATTTAACCAGATTCATTTCATCTATCGATATGTGACATATATCTGCTGTAGACAATTGTTTTTGAATAATGTCTTACTATAATTTTGAAATATCTCTGCACAAACTCCCAGCACAGCATATCTTACATCCAAAATTGTCTAAACTTGCATTAATTAATAAATGTATATATTTCTTCAATCTTGTAACTGGTGACTGTGATGTTGACTACGATGATGATATTTGTAGCTTACGGGCTTTTACGCCGCGCCAGTGGCAAAGGAAGCGCATGTGTGTACAAAACCCCCCAAAAGGGGGGTTCCGCCAAAGCCCAAACACAATGACATGAAACGATTAAAATGACTGTGTATAATCTCACTATAGAGATCAATTATCAAGTCCAGTGTAAATATTGTGACGAGGATGTGCGTAGGTGGGGATAACCAAACCAGGGTTCACCTACCCTTGTCCCATCACGATGGCAAGAGACTGTTTTATGTCAACTTATATATGCAAATATAGACAGAAAATAATGGATAAGTCTTACTGTGCAAGAAATTGATTAAAGATGTACATCTAAATATACACATCCTTTAAAAAGGTATTCACACTAGCTCACACACATGGTCACATTTGTTGATCATATATGTAAACTCACCAGCTCATCCCCAAAGAACGCATACATGTAGATGTATAAAATGAAAATATTTAAACAATATAGAAAGACCAAGTCAAAATATTATAAAAATGTACGTAAACAACAAATAGTATGTACTAATAACATAAATTAATATAAACAACTTAGAAATACGAAGCCTAAATTCTATAAATTGCACGTAAACAACAAATATTATGCACTAATAACATAAATTAATATACATAATATAGAAAGACAAAGTCTAAATATTATAAATTGTACGTAAACAACAAATATTATGCATTAATAACATAAATTAATACCATCAAGTGTCCACATATATCTACAATATTAAAATGTCCATGTAATTTAATAATGTCCATGTAATTTAATAATGTCCATATTATTTAATGTATATAATAAATGTCAATGTTTACAATGTCTAACACAGTGCTTTCCGTCTTCCGAATCCAGGTTAGCGTTTTTATAAACGAGCATCGAAAACCGCGACCGGCTCTTGCAACAATGTTATAGAATGATGCGGCAAGTTCGCTCGCGCCGCTTTGTAGATGTAACGGTTTTCGGCCAGCGGCGACCAGCGTTTATTTATGCGAACTTGCCGACGAGCGGGAACGATGGAAATGTTCAAATCGCCACGGAAACCTTCGGCGAGGTAGAGGGCCGCTCTCTTCCGTCGCTCGAAGTTCAAACTTCGCCGTCGCTAGAACACTTGTATAACTCACATGAACAATAGTTTGACTTTTTAAAATTATTTTACCTTTACGAATTAAGTTAATTACATTTTCCAATCCATATAAATATTATTCCATATATTAATTCAGGTTTAATCACAACAATTCAGAACTTGGCTTTCGCCTAGTATAATTATAACAACACGTTCATAAAACAAACAATTATATTAGCAACTACTTTAAAATGCTTTCTCTTATATATGACAATTAGTTCTCAATCATAAATATATCACAGTAAATATTTATACAGTACATATCAACCATGTTTTATATATTACTACTATTGATATATTATATATTACATTCAAAATGCAGTTACCAAATGTAATACTTATTAAAATGCACAGTGATTTTTGACACTCTATTAAGAAACTAGATATTATATTATATTCAAAATACAGTTACCAAATAGAATAATTATTAAAATGCACAGTGATTTTAGACAGACATTTCAACAACTATTTAGCTGTGCAGTAAACGTTTTTGAAAGAAAATTTTGAATAGGCATTAAGTAGTAATATTATTATTATATGAATTTTGACAATTTAGATGTTGTCTACGAATACTTCTAGCCCTCCACCATCAGAGGGAAGGGAAGAGAAGGTATGTCATTCTGTACGGCCCCGGAATACTTACAAACCGGTCATATGTATTTCCGAGAGGATAATTCAAGGTGGATGTAGACGTAAAGGTATATGTAAAGCTTCACCTTCAACATAAGCAATGCGATTATTACGACACCAATATTTACAAAATGTGGATATGTCAAACCTTGCAAAGTCAGCTTTTATACGTAAACGAAGAGTGCGTATAAACATAGTTTTTATACACATATGTGTCACCTTAAGAAATTCGTGTTTTGTTTGATTTCGCAAAGTCCAAATACAAAATTTTACTAAATTGATTAACAACATTAAATAATCGTTATAATGAGAGACAGTGTGTGGTTTAATTTTTTTGGAATAAAATAGCATTAAGAGAATTTTTTACTTGACAACCTGTTAGATCTAAAAGTACGGATGCGACGAAGGACCACAGGCCATGTAAAACGGAACACTCATAGAACAAATGTGTTAGTGATTCAGTAGACAGCTTACATAGATAACATTTCGAATTTCTAGTAATGTTAAACTTGTACAAGTAACTTTGTGTTGGTAAAATTTGGTGGGCGATACGCCATGCAAGATCCCTGTATTTTGGGTCTACAAAATTACATTTTACCCATTTCCAGGTCTCGCTAAAGTTAATTGTTGGATGTATAGTCAACACTCTTGGTGGAATACAGGGTGACTAACATTTTTTATTTTAAAAATTTTACGGTCACGTTTTCACGTTCCATGAAATTCGGCACTCGTTGTACAAATGCACGAAACAAATTGAGCGCTTTTACATAGTAAGATGGTATGCGCTCCGAATGAGGGATAAGAAGGCTTGCAAAGGAAGGAACATACTTCCTCAGATGCAAGCCTATCCAATAAACTGCCAAATATTTCCACTTGGCTTTAGTACCTTTGATCAGTTGTAAAACTTGCTTAATCATAAACGATTGTAACTTTGTTTGAATATCAACAACATTCAACCCCCCCTTCCTGTAATCATTCAATAATGTTTCTCTTTTAATAGCTTCTGGTTTACCCTTCCATAAAAAGGGGAAAATCAGTTTTTTAGTTTTCGTCGCACTTTATCAGGCATCAGTTTAAATTTCCAACATACCACATTGAGCTACAAAGAACGACATTCAAAATGGTGCTACGTCCCCTAAATGACAGATCTCTACTGCTATACAAATTCACACATTTCTCAAATTTTGACAGAATTCTATCCCAGTTGATTTTATCGCATTCATTAGTTCCCAGATATACCCCATAAAATTTGTTACCTTTACTCGTCCAGTTCAAACCGGCTGGTTGATCTGGACGACCCTCCACCGACCCAACCACATACCGAATGTTTTCTGTTTATTTAATTTTGCCCCGGAAACAGTCCAAACAATTCAACCAGCATTAAAATTTTCCGTACCGATTTTTCGTCTGAAATGAAAAGATTCGTTATCCAAATTTACAAATTTTACATTCTTCTGGCCCAACCAGGCAAAGGAATTCCTTTGATCATGTCATCATTTCTTATTCTATGAGCAAACGGCTCCATACATAGTATGTACAACAGTGGTGATAGACTACATCCCTGGCGAACACTACATTGCACAGGGAACTCTCTTGAAACAAAGCCATTTACAAGTACACTGGAATATATGTCATTATATAACAATTTTACAAAAGATATAAATTGAGGACCAAATCCGAAACCATGTAAAACTTTAAAGAGATACTCATGTGATACCCTATCGAATGCTTTCGATTGGTCTAAGAAATTATTGCAGCCCATGTTTTTATCATTTACATATTCAATTAAATTTCTAATTAAATGTACATTATCTTGAATCGTGCGACCCGGCACAGAGCACGTCTGGTCCGGGTGCACGATTTCATCCAATACATTTCTTAACCTTAAACACAATACTTTTGATAACATTTTGTAATCACAGTTTAACAACGATATAGGGCGCCAGTTGGATAATAAATCGGCTTTACTTTTATCTTTACAAATTAAAGTTATAAAACACTGTCTTTGAGATAAGGGAAGTGTCCCTTCTAACCAAACCCTGTTTATTAGTTTAACAAAAAAGACCTTGGAAACCAAAAAATTTTAAAATGGGAAAATTTATAAGTTTAATGGCCTGCCTACACTCATCAATAGTAATTACACATTCACATTCATCACAACTGTCTTCACTTAATTTTGGAATATCGTGAAGAAAATAGTCATCTAATGAGTTATTAATACCTTTTTTACTATACAGAGTCTCATAAAAATTAGAACACTCTTCCTTTATTCCATCAATTGAAGTAATAACTTCTCCCTTATCTGTTTTTAAAAATTTTTATACATTTAAACATTAGCTAACTTTTTCTCCTTTTGTAAAAAGAATCTAGTCGGTCTTTCATTATTCTCTAAATATGTAGCCTTGGATCGGATTTTGGCCCCTTCCAAAAACTTTTCATTTAAATTGTCAACCACGCTTTGTGCCTGTTTAATTTTTTTTATTTCTACAGATGTCGTCCCCCCATCTCTTTCATCGAGTCTAGTTAAATTCATTAAATCCCTTTTAGCTTCCTTTAATTCTTGACGATGTATAAGTGATAATCTCATAGAATGGGTAATAATTAAATTTCGAAATTGCATTTTACAATCCTCCCACCACTCTGCATTTTGATCAGACACCGAATCTAAACATTCCCACAAATTTCTAAAATCTTCCTGAAAATTGTAGTCTTTTAAAATTTTACTATTACATTTCCAGTAACCTGGACCAATTTCCGTGTCACCTAAAATGATGTTTATTTGTACAATATAGTGATCTGAAACAGACTGATTTACAGGTTCATGCATTACAGAGTGTACTTTATTTAATAGAGATTCAGAAATGTAGAATCTGTCTAAACGACAACGTATTGTATTTAGTGAATTTGTCCAAGAATATTCTTTCTTGAGAGGATATAAATTTCGAAATGCATCAAACAAACGATGATTTTCACAGACATTAATTAAATTTCCACTTGCCAAATCGCCATACAAATCACTCCCCCACATTTATCGATACTTAATCGATGACACAATTAAAATCACCTCCTAAAATTGTAGGACAATTCCCTTGTAAATATCGATTAAGGGATTTAAAAAATTCCTTACGTTCCCTAGGTATAAAAGGGGGCGTAAACATTAACCAATTTCAACTTTTTATTATTGATTTTAACTAGTAAATATATTAATTTTCCCCCACTATCCCTCTCCAAAGACATAATTTCAAAATTTAGACCCGGTCTAACCCAAATCCCTACCCCCTTAGAACGACTAGTGCCAAAAGACCAGAATAATTTACCCCCAAAATGCCTATTAAATATTTTTGCACATTTTAAAGAATAACAATGTGTTTCCTGCAAAGGGAAAAATATATCAACCTTATTATACAGTAAACATTGTTTGAATAAATCACGTTTCTGTAAATCTCCCAACCCACGACAATTCAAACTACAGAAACGTAACTTAGCCATTACATTTGTTTAAATTGTACATAATACACATACATTATAAACATTATAAACATTAAAACTGTCCCCTATTCCTCTTTCCCCCTCACGTCCGCGCTGCCGCATTTCTTTTTGAAAGCGCCGGACGTCGCCTCGGTGTTCTCGTTCACCACCGGCGGTTTCCCCGAAGCAGGGGCAATCGACGGTGGCGGAGGGGAAACATTAACCCCTTCCTGCCGCATTAACCCCTTCCACATCCATCTCCTCCTCAATGTTAACAGATTCCGCCTGTTTTTCTCTTGTCACCTCCCGCAGCGCACTGGCATACGAGCCAGCTGCCGCACACGTCTCGGTCAAGTGACCAAACTGTGCGCAATGTCGGCAGAAGGGCGTCGAACATTCTCGACGAAAATGCCCTTCGTGCCGGCATCGCAGACAAAGTGGTCAAACTCGCCTCGTAAACGCACTGTACTGACTTGTCACCCCATAATAATTGGAATGTGTGAATATCTTGTTTCATCGACTGAATTCCGTCTTCACACTCCCAAAACCTCTAATCACACATTAAATATTTCCCATATTTAGATTAAAAACTGTGATCAATTCAATGCGGTGGTGCCTGTTTTGACTCGTTTAACTGTCGCGATCAGCTGATCGGGTGTCACGAAACTTGTTTACTTAACAACTGATCTGACGTTGCTAAATAAATCTTTCGCCGCATCTCAACTTACAACAGAGAACCACTCGTTCTTCCTACTGTTAAAAGATGATCATTCGTTTCTTTACATAAACTGTAATTTCTGTAAATCGGTTGTAAATTCTTCACGGAATTACTACGGCTCCTCTCCACGGACCGTACCAGTCACACACCTCCTCATTTAATCCCGATTTATTTAGCGGACGCCAGCAACGTCTCATGCGCAATCTTAACAGTGGGTGAACGTGGAAGGCGATGTCATTTAACACGGTTAAGGCTTAATTTCAACTGTTTAGAAAGACATTTCTTCGGGGCAATACTCTGAGACGCGTTTTAGTGCGGAGTTGAGCGTTCAATATTTACAAACACTTTCATCTTTTCTTTTCATTGGGCTTGTTCCACGACTTTTGCACAGCCTGTGTCTCATCAACTATTTCCAATGAATCCATATGTTTTAGAATCCCATCATAGGTGTCGCAAGTTTCCTTTGGAGTTCAAACGCGCGTGGAAAATCGAACAGAACTGCTAACTGATAACTCTACGGCAGCAGTAGCACACTCGAGCGATATACTCCGCACAGTGCGACACCACCGTGAACGCTAAGTTCTTCGTGTCGTCCATCATGCCGTCGTTCCCATCACCCTTCGCGCGGGAATGGGCACAACTCAGCAGTCTCGGACAACATCGAACTAGCCACTTTCTGCCGCGGAAACTACCGTCGCACGCCAAGGCGAAATACGCAACAGAGATGCCAGCGACGACGTCGCTTCTTTGTTTGCCGCATCTTTCACACTGAGCAGCCTGAGGCGATCGTATCAGGAACGCATTTATCAGTGCCGAACGCCATTGATTGCGAACTTTTTCTTCTGTCTTTTACAATGAGAAGGAAAAGAACTTTAATAATAAATAGAGATACAACATACATCAGTGCATATGTGTACACTCAATGCGGACATTTGACACAGTGCTACATGACGATTAATTTATTTTTGAGAGATTTTCACGGATTGTTTCAAGTCAGTGACTGTAGCAATAGTTTAGAATCAACTTTGTGTATATATATATATTCTCCCATGCGATACGAGGGTTATAACATTAAGCCTAAAATCTACATATGTTTTCGGATATCCTTTATATGCAGGCATTAGACTATGTATATAAACATAGCCAAAAGCGCATAGATTATGTCCACTTCGTATGCACATGCTGGCGAATGCTTTACCAAAAATTTCAACCCAGATGCTGGGATATAAATTTTTTGTACCTGCAGAATACACTGTGTAGGGCTGGTGAGACTCTTTCCTGAGTGAGGGTTTGCTATCTCCTTGCCTACTGAGTGGGCCGTACTGTGCCATAAATTTCACATACAGTCATTGTCACATCAATGGGGGTGATTGATGGGGGAGTTAAACTCATTGCAGTCTGGACACTGCATTAGAGAACGGGTTTGAATAAAATTAAAATCCTTTCAATTTGTTATAATTATCGGGGTAGGCTGTTTTTTCTAATTTATAACCTGATATTGACTATAGTAAATCTAGTCACAAATTCTAATCGTGTTGACAGTTTTGTATATACGTTATGTTTAATCTATTGTTGTGCATCATTTATCGTGTGTGTATATATATATATATATATATATATATATATATATACATATATATATATATATGACACAATATGAATAAACACGTTCAAAGACAACAAAACATACTGTATACACGTATAAATAAACAAACACACACATACAGAGAGATGTAGATGGGAGAGGGCACGCACGCACGCACGCACGCACACTACACACATATAACTCACTAGTAACCGTAAACATCCGCGCTGGCCGATGCCTCCCTGGCTCTGTGGGGCCCGCTTGATGGACTGTTCCAACTTCCTATCTAATTCGACCTGTCGAATTAGATAGGAAGTTGGAACAGTCCATCCAGCGGGCATCAAAGAGTCGGGCAGGCATCGTCGGCCAGCACCGAATGTTTGCAGTTGTAGTGGAGTTGGAGCTGACCGTGTGTGCGTGCGTGCGTGCGTGCGTGCGCGCGCGCGCGTGCGTGCGTGCCTGCGTGCGTGCGTGCGTGCGTGTGTGTGTGTTTTCTGTATGTTGTGTGTGTTTGTTTATTTATACGTGTACGTACGTATGTTTTTGTTTTGTCTTTGAACGTGTTTATTCATATTGTTGTCATATATATATATATATATATATATATATATATATATATATATATATATATATATATATATATATATACACACACGAAGAGGATGCACAACAATAGATAAACACTAACGGCATATACAAAAGGCTGTCAACACCTGATTAGAGACTAATTGACACAGACATATAGTCGATATCGGGTTATAGGTAGAAAAACTAGCCTGCGGTGAAATTATAGCAAATTGTAATCAGAAGGGTTTTAATTTTGATTCAAATCTCGACTTGGCATATATTTATCCGTTTTCTGTTGCGAGTGTCGGACTTGCGGTGGTTTGGCTCCCCATCGATCCTTACATTGATGGTGTGACTGGTGACAGTATGTGAAAGTATAGCTTACAGGCTTCTTACGGCCACTCCAGTAGGCAGAGTGTAGAGCTGGCGAGGGTAGACCCTCCTCCAAGGGAAAAGTCCTCACCAGCCCTGACACGATGAGATATGACAGGTGTGATGCAGATACAAGGGTATATCCTACCATATCTGGAGTTGGAATTTTGGTAAATAAGCATTCGCCAGCATGTGCATACGCGAGTAGACACTCATCTATGCGCTTTTGACATGTTTATATACATGCAGGTCTATATGCCTGTACTATAAAGGATATCGAAAACATGTATATTTTTGGAAGAAAAGAAAACATAATGCCGTATTGGCATTGAAAGGGCAGGCCGGCTTTTGTGTGTGTGTTATAACCCTCGTATCGCATAAGTGTAGGTTATATATATATATATATATATATATATATATATATATATATATATATATATACACAAGTTGATTGTAAGACTGACGCTGCAGTCACCACGACTAGTGTCCGTGAAAAGTCTCTCCTCATATATAGGTGTTAATCGTCATGTAGCCTTTTATGTCAAATGTCCGCACGGTTGAAATGTACACATAGCACTGTTTTCGTATATTGTAATAAACATTATTCTATCTCTATTTACAATATATTAAAGTTCTTTTCATATAATTATGTAAAAAGACAGAAGAAAAAAGTTCGCAATCCGACTAGCACTGTATACAGCGTTCGGCGTATTTGTAAATACGTTCCTGATGCACGATCGTACTCAATGGGCCGGGCACTTCGAGGTGTGAGAAGATGCGGCCGAAACAAAGAAGCGACGTCGGTCGCTGGCGCTCTCGTTCATGTTGCGTAATATTGTAACGTGCGACGGTAGTTAACCACGGCAGAGAGTGGCTGTCCGCGCACAATTCGATGTTGTCGAGTTCTTGAGTTGTGCTTATTATGTAGTCCACGCGAGTGTTGGTCGTCGATAAGGCGACGACGTAGTGGGGCGACGGCGTTGAGAACTAGCGTTCACGGTCTATGCGGGGCGTTGAAAGAAGGCGCATCGCGCTGTGCAGGCATATCGCTCGAGGTGTTAAGTTGGTCAGCTGCGTCGTCTCGCTGTTCGCAGTGCCCCGTGTCTACGTGCAGATTGGACTGTGCCGTCTCGGCCGGACCGGGTTGTCAGTTAGCAGTTCTCTGATCGTTTTCCACGTGGCGTTACTAGAGAAACTCAAAGGAAGCGCATTTAACGTGTTCTAATGATGGAATTCTAAAACATATGGATTCATTTGGAATAGTTGATGAAGTTGAGCACGGATGACATTGCAAAAGTCGTGAACAAGCACAATGAAATTTAAGGTGGGTGGAGGCACAGCAGAATTTTTATTGAATTTCCTTCAACTCGCACTAAGGCGCTGTCTCGAAACCAATACTTATTGAAAATGTGTCTTTCTAAACGGTTGAAATTAGCCTTAATACACAGTGTTAGGCTACGTATGAACATCGCCTTCACGTTCAGCGTTGCCACTTTTTGTGTTCGTGTTTTCTAAGATTGCGCATAGTTTTGAAGATGGCGACGTTGGCTGCGAAGCGTCCTTCGCCGTCGGAGTGGAAGGCAATGAGGAGAAGGTGTGTGATTTTGTACGGTCCGATGGAGGGCCGTATGTATTTCCGTGAGGATTTTTTAACCGGTTTGCAGGAAATTTTTCCTGGTTGTGTAAAAGAGCAGGTGTTATCTTTTGGGCTTTGAGTAGGAACAACGAGTGGTTCCTCTGTTGTAAGACGGATGCGGCGAAGGACCTGTTGCTGGCGTCAGGTCAGTTGTTGGTAAACAAGTTTTTATTTCGTGTACGGTCAGCTGATCGCGACCAGTTTAAGGCGCGGATCCACTGGGCGCCGCCGTACTTGCCCGATGAGGTGATCACGAGTTTTTTGTCTAAATATGGGAAAGTGCATGCGATCAATTTTGAAATGTGTGTGATTAAGGGTTTTGAGGGTGTGAGGACGGGAGTTCGGTCGGTGGTAATGTCCGGGCGGAAACAAGATATTCCGCACATTATACCGTTATTGCATGAAGGTGACAAGTCGGAGCTCCTAGTCACGATTGCGGGCAGACAGCCACTTTGTCTGCGATGCCGGCACGAAGGGCATTTTCGTCGAGAATGTTCGACGCCCTTCTGCCGACATTGCGCACAGTTTGGTCACTTGACCGAGACGTGTGCGGCAGCTGGCTCGTATGCCAGTGCGCTGCGGGAGGTGACAAGAGCAAAACAGGCGGAATCTGTTAACATTGAGGAGGAGATGGATGTGGAAGTGGTTAATGCGGCAGAGGGTAAGGGTGAGGGTGTTGAGGGGGAAGGGAATGTAAATGTTTCGGGGGGAGGTGACGAGGTTGGTGAGACAGCGGCCGGAACAGCGGCGCAGCTAGCGTCTCCGGCTGTTACAACAAGTGAGCAGCCGGTTGTGGTGAAGAAGAGTGTGGGTAAGGGTAAGAAGGGTAAGAAGGGGGAAAAGGTGTGGTTGGAGGCAGCGAGAGAGTTAGAGAGGGTTGATGAGGAAAGGAAGGCCGAGGTGGCTAGGAAGGTGGAATGCGATAAGGAGAGGGTAGATAAGAAAGATGAGGAAGGAGAGCGTGTGACACTGGGGTCTGAGTTCCAGCCACTGCAGGCGTCGTGGGCGAGCCTTTCGTGCTCTGACTCTGGTTCAGAGGGAGAGTCTTCCGGCGACGAGATCCCGCAGTGGACGGAGGTCAGGCGGAAAGGGGGTAAAAGAAAAAGAGAGGTGGCCTTGAGTGTTTCCCCTCCGCCACCGTCGATTGCCCCTGCTTCGGGGAAACCGCCGGTGGTGAACGAGAACACCGAGGCGACGTCCGGCGCTTTCAAAAAGAAATGCGGCAGCGCGGACGCGAGGGGGGAAGAGGAATAGGGGACAGTTTTAATGTTTACAATGTATGTGTATTATGTACAATTTAAACAAATGTAATGGCTAATTTACGTTTCTGTAGTTTGAATTGTCGTGGGTTGGGAGATTTACAGAAACGTGATTTACTCAAACAATGTTTACTGTATAATAAGGTTGATATATGTTTCCTGCAGGAAACACATTGTTATTCTTTAAAATGTGCAAAAATATTTAATAGGCATTTTGGGGGTAAATTATTCTGGTCTTTTGGCACTAGTCGTTCTAAGGGGGTAGGGATTTGGGTTAGACCGGGTCTAAATTTTGAAATTATGTCTTTGGAGAGGGATAGTGAGGGAAGATTAATATATTTACTAGTTAAAATCAATAATAAAAAGTTGAAATTGGTTAATGTTTACGCTCCCGTTATACCTAGGGAACGTAAGGAATTTTTTAAATCCCTTAATCGATATTTACAAGGGAATTGTCCTACAATTTTAGGAGGTGATTTTAATTGTGTCATCGATGTAAGTATCGATAAATGTGGGGGGAGTGATTTGTATGGCGATTTGGCAAGTGGAAATTTAATTAATGTCTGTGAAAATCATCGTTTGTTTGATGCATTTCGAAATTTATATCCTCTCAAGAAAGAATATTCTTGGACAAATTCATTAAATACAATACGTTGTCGTTTAGACAGATTCTACATTTCTGAATCTCTATTAAATAAAGTACACTCTGTAATGCATGAACCTGTAAATCAGTCTGTTTCAGATCACTATATTGTACAAATGAACATGATTTTAGGTGACACGGAAATTGGTCCAGAAAATGTAATAGTAAAATTTTAAAAGACTACAATTTTCAGGAAGATTTTAGAAATTTGTGGGAATGTTTAGATTCGGTGTCTGATCAAAATGCAGAGTGGTGGGAGGATTGTAAAATGCAATTTCGAAATTTAATTATTACCCATTCTATGAGATTATCACTTATACATCGTCAAGATTTAAAGGAAGCTAAAAGGGATTTAATGAATTTAATTAGACTCGATGAAAGAGATGGGGGGACGACATCTGTAGAAATAAAAAATAAAATTAAACAGGCACAAAGCGTGGTTGACAATTTAAATGAAAAGTTTTTGGAAGGGGCCAAAATCCAAAAAGTTAGCTAATGATAAATGTATCAAAATTTTAAAAACAGATAAGGGAGAAGTTGTTACTTCAATTGATGGAATAAAGGAAGAGTGTTCTAATTTTTATGAGACTCTGTACAGTAAAAAATGTATTGATAACTCATTAGATGACTATTTTCTTCACGATATTCCAAAATTAAGTGAAGACAGTTGTGATGAATGTGAAGGTGTAATTACTATTGATGAGTGTAGGCAGGCCATTAAACTTATGGAGAATTATAAATCTCCAGGTCCAGATGGTCTGCCGAAAGAATTTTACTCATTTGCATTTCCATTTATTGGTCAGTCTTTTGTTAAACTAATAAACAGGGTTTGGTTAGAAGGGACACTTCCCTTATCTCAAAGATCTATCTGTTTTATAACTTTAATTTGTAAAGATAAAAGTAAAGCCGATTTATTATCCAACTGGCGCCCTATATCGTTGTTAAACTGTGATTATAAAATTTTATCAAAAGTATTGTGTTTAAGGTTAAGAAATGTATTGGATGAAATCGTGCATCCGGACCAGACGTGCTCTGTGCCGGGTCGCACGATTCAAGATAATGTACATTTAATTAGAAACTTAATTGAATATGTAAATGATAAAAATATGCCGGCAGCAATAATTTCGTTAGACCAATCGAAAGCATTTGATAGAGTGTCTCATGAGTATCTCTTTAAAGTTTTACATGGTTTCGGATTTGGTCCTCAATTTATATCTCTAGTAAAATTGTTATATAATGACATATATTCCAGTGTACTTGTAAATGGCTTTGTTTCGAGAGAGTTCCCTGTGCAATGTAGTGTTCGCCAGGGATGTAGTCTATCACCACTGTTGTACATACTATGTATGGAGCCGTTTGCTCATAGAATAAGAAATGATGACATGATCAAAGGAATTCCTTTGCCAGAAGAATGTAAAATTAGTCAATATGCTGATGATACGAATCTTTTCATTTCAGATGAAAAATCGGTACGGAAAATTTTAATGCTGGTTGAATTGTTTGGACTAGTTTCCGGGGCAAAATTAAATAAACAGAAAACATTCGGTATGTGGTTGGGTCGGTGGAGAGGTCGTCCAGATCAACCAGCCGGTTTGAACTGGACGAGTAAAGGTAACACATTTTATGGGGTATATCTGGGAACTAATGAATGCGATAAAATCAACTGGGATAGAATTCTGTCAAAATTTGAGAAATGTGTGAATTTGTATAGCAGTAGGGATCTGTCATTTAGGGGACGTAGCACCATTTTGAATGTCGTTCTTTGTAGCTCAATGTGGTATGTTGGTAATCTAATACTGATGCCTGATAAAGTGCGACGAAAACTAAATAAACTGATTTTCACCTTTTATGGAAGGGTAAACCAGAAGCTATTAAAAGAGAAACATTATTGAATGATTACAGGAATGGGGGATTGAATGTTGTTGATATTCAAACAAAGTTACAATCGTTTATGATTAAGCAAGTTTTACAACTGATCAAAGGTACTAAAGCCAAGTGGAAATATTTGGCAGTTTATTGGATAGGCTTGCATCTGAGGAAGTATGTTCCTTCCTTTGCAAGCCTTCTTATCCCTCATTCGGAGCGCATACCATCTTACTATGTAAAAGCGCTCAATTTGTTTCGTGCATTTGTACAACGAGTGCCGAATTTTATGGAACGTGAAAACGTGACAGTAAAATTTATATATCATAACATGTTGGAGTCACGCTGTATTCCACCAAGAGTGTTGACTATACATCCAACAATCAACTTTAGCGAGACCTGGAAATGGGTACAATGTCATTTTGTAGACCCAAAATACAGGGATCTTGCATGGCGTATCGCCCACCAAATTTTACCAACACAAAGTTACTTGTACAAGTTTAACATTACTAGAAATTCGAAATGTTATCTATGTAAGCTGTCTACTGAATCACTAACACATTTGTTCTATGAGTGTTCCGTTTTACATGGCCTGTGGTCTTTCGTCGCATCCGTACTTTTAGATCTAACAGGTTGTCAAGTAAAAATTTCTCTTAATGCTATTTTATTCAACATTTTTAAACCACACACTGTCTCTCATTATAACGATTTGTTAATGCTGTTAATCAATTTAGTAAAATGTTGTATTTGGAGTTTGCGAAATCAAGCAAAACATGAATTTCTTAAGGTGACACATATATGTATAAAAACTATGTTTATACGCACTCTTCGTTTACGTATAAAAGCTGACTTTGCAAGGTTTGACACATCCACATTTTGTAAATATTGGTGTCGTAATAATCACATTGCTTATGTTGAAGGTGAAGCTTTACATATACCTTTACGTCTACATCCACCTTGAATTATCCTCTCGGAAATACATATGACCGGTTTGTAAGTATTCCGGGGCCGTACAGAATGACATACCTTCTCTTCCCTTCCCTCTGATGGTGGAGAGCTAGAAGTATTCGTAGACAACATCTAAATTGTCAAAATTCATAGTATAATAATTACTACTTAATGCCTATTCAAAATTTTCTGTCAAAAACGTTTACTGCACATTTAAATAGTTGTTGAAATGTCTGTCTAAAATCACTGTGCATTTTAATAATTATTCTATTTGGTAACTGTATTTTGAATATAATACAATATCTAGTTTCTTAATAGTGTCAAAAATCACTGTGCATTTTAATAAGTATTACATTTGGTAACTGCATTTTGAATGTAATATATAATATATCAATAGTAGTAATATATAAAACATGGTTGATATGTACTGTATAAATATTTACTGTGATATATTTATGATTGAGAACTAATTGTCACATATAAGAGAAAGCATTTTAAAGTAGTTGCTAATATAATTGTTTGTTTTATGAACGTGTTGTTATAATTATACTAGGCGAAAGCCAAGTTCTCAATTGTTGTTAAAAACCTGAATTAATATATGGAATAATATTTATATGGATTGGAAAATGTAATTAACTTAACTCGTAAAGGTAAAATAATTTTAAAAAGTCAAACTATTGTTCATGTGAGTTATACAAGTGTTCTAGCGACGGTGAAGTCTGGACTTCGAGCGACGGAAGAGTGCGGCCCTCTACCTCGCCGAAGGTTTCCGTGGCGATTTGAACATTTACATCGTTCCCGCTCGGCGGCAAGTTCGCATAAATTAACGCTGGTCGCCGCTGGCCGAAAACCGTTACATCTACAAAGCGGCGCGAGCGAACTTGCCGCATCATTCTATAACATTGTTGCAAGAGCCGGTCGCGGTTTTCGATGCTGGTTTATAAAAACGCTAACCTGGATTCGGAAGACGGAAAGCACTGTGTTAGACATTGTAAACATTGACATTTATTATATACATTAAATAACATGGACATTATTAAATTACATGGACATTATTAAATCACATGGACATTTAAGTATTGTAGATATATGTGGACACTTGATGGTATTAATTTATGTTATTAATGCATAATATTTGTTGTTTACGTACAATTAATAATATTTGGACTTTGTCTTTCTATATTATGTATATTAATTTATGTTATTAGTGCATAATATTTGTTGTTTACGTGCAATTTATAGAATTTAGGCTTCGTATTTCTAAGTTGTTTATATTAATTTATGTTATTAGTACATACTATTTGTTGTTTACGTACAATTTTTTTAATATTTTGACTTGGTCTTTATATATTGTTTAAATATTTTCATTTTATACATCTACATGTATGCGTTCGTAGGTATGAGCTGGTGAGTTTACATATATGATCATACAAATGTGACCATGTGTGTGAGCTAGTGTGAATACCTTTTAACGGATGTGTATATTTAGATGTACATCTTTAATCAATTTCTTGCACAATAAGACTTATCCATTATTTTCTGTCTATATTTGCATATATAAGTTGACATATACAGTCTCTTGCCATCGTGATGGGACAAGGGTAGGTGAACGCTGGTAGGTTATACACACCTACGCACATCACTGTCACAATATTTACACTGGACTTGATAATTGATCTCTATAGTGAGATTATACACAGTCATTTTAATCAGTTTCATGTCATTGTGTTTGGGCATGTGTGGCGGAACCCCCCTTGGGGGTTCTGTACACACATGCGCTTCACTTTGCCACTGGCGCGGCGTAAAAGCCCGTAAGCTACAAATATCATCATCGTAGTCAACATCACAGTCACCAGTTACAAGATTGAAGAAATATATACATTTATTAATTAATGCAAGTTTAGAAAATTTTGGATGTAAGATATGCTGTGCTGGGAGTTCGTGCAGAGATATTTCAAAATTATAGTAAGACACTATTCAAAAACAATTGTTTACAGCAGATATATGTCACATCGATAGGTGAAATGAATCTGGTAAAATTGTAAAAGTTCTGAGCAATAGGTTGAATATATTAATATAATGAAAGTAACACGTTATAGTAAGGCTTCAATGAATACGGTAACATTTTATAAATGTGTCAAGCAATAGCTTGTGTATATATAATGTAGTTATATTATGATAATAATATACTAATAATGTTTTATGGTATTATTGTACACCTTTTCTACTGTATATATAACCCTGTACTTTAATGCGAATAAAATATTGAAAGAAAAAAAAGTATTGAATGTCTGCAAGTAAAGCGCCCGATCTCGTCTCCAACTACCCTTCAGCTAAGTTTCACCAGCCGCTCGACAACATACGTTAGTCAAGAGCCCTGCCCGTGTCAATGAAGAAGAAGACGGAGGGTGAAACCAACCACGGCGAACGTTTGCAAGAAGTTACACGAACATTTAGCAGATAAGTTCAGCTCAGCAATATTTATTATAACTGTTGGCAGTGTTGCGTCAGTTTAGCTTCGAATTTGCCTTTATGACTGGAACTTAACTAGCTAGGACTCGGAGAACATTTGCAAGAAGTTACACGAACACTAATAGTTCAGTTTACCAATAATTATTTATGTAACGTTTGAGTAAGTTTAGCTTTGTCCCTTTGCCTTTGGCTTTGGAATAGAATTAACCGGGGGATGGATGATTGTTGAACCAGCAAAAGAGAGTTGTGTAAAAAGGCGGAGAGTCAAGTCAATACGGAGATATTTTGTAAGGAATTACGTAGTCATTTAGCAGCTCGGTTCAACTTAGCATTAGTTTTCTATTTAATCTTTGCGTCGGTTTAGCGTTGACGTTCCATCTGTAACAATAGGTAGGAACATACATAGATGGAATTGTGTAAAATAGACCCCATAAAGGGGTACGGTAGCTCCAGGCCACGCCTCCTCTCTATCAAACTATACAGCTCCAGGCCACGCCTCCTCTCTATCAAACTATACAGCTCCAGGCCACGCCTCCTCTCTATCAAACTCAAGGCCACGCCTCCTCTCTATCAAACTATACAGCTCCAGGCCACGCCTCCTCTCTAACAAACTATACGCTTACTGGACATAGACATAGTTTGGTGGTCACACATCAAACATCCATACATCTATCCATCTATCAATCCATCCACTCAACCACTCACCCACACATTCATCAATCATTTCTTTCTTTCATTCATCCAGCCACCCACCCACACTTTCATCAATCATTCATCCATCCATCCATCCACACACCCATCCATCTATTCATTCATCCACCCATCCATCTCTCTCTGTCTCTCAATCCCTCCATCCTTCCATTCCTCCATTCAATGAGTTAACTGCATTTCGTCCGGGGGTCCCTGGGTAAGGCTTGGTCACTCTAGAATGTGGCCACAACGAGTGTGCTGGTGCACACGACACCCCTGCCGCATTCCCATTGCACAGGCTCTTCCGGGATCGTAGCTAGTTTCTGTAACACCGCGTTTAAAGGTAGTCAGTTAAAGTAAAGGTAATTCGGAAGCGGTCTGTGTTTGGGGGTGCCCAGAGAGCAGATAATACGGTTTCTTGCCAGTGCACACGAGTTTCTTATAAACCTTAGATATATCTTAGGTAATTATCAAAAATGGTGTCACTATCATACGTATGGTTAGTTGCAAAAAGACGAAGGTCACAGACGTAACTGGACAATTCAGAAGACGGAAGTGGACCTGGGCCGGGAAAATCTTACAACAGAGTACGAGATAAAGGGTGAAATTCTGCTGACAGGGCCAAATTGTAAGTTCGTCATTTAGTTGTGTAATCTCGGTATATATTTCGATTATTTTACTTTATGCCATTGCACTAACTTAATAATAATAATCTGACAAATTTTTTCTGTGCCAAAAACCTTGTAATTATAACCATTCAGAGGCGCATTATAACACGATTATAAACGTTAAAATAGAAATATGCATTTGTACATAAAATAAATTGATCAATATTAATAAATTATAGTAGCCATAATAGTTCTAAATGCAAATACTAATAAAGATGCTTATGTAGTCTTACAAATATGTGTTATTCATGACCGACCGACCGACCGACTCGATTGATCGGTTGCTTGATCGACTGATCGATCGATCGATCGATCGATCGATTCTCGACCGACCGATCGACCGACCGATCGATCGATCGATCGATCGATCGACTGGAATGGATCGATCGATCGATCGATCGACTGATCGATCGATTGATCAATTGATCGATCGATCGACCGATCGATCAATCGATCGATCGATCAATCGATCGATCGATCGATCGATCGATCGATCGATCGATCGATTCTCGCACCGACCGACCGATCGGGGCAGGTGCCGACCGATCGGGGCAGGGGCAGGGGCAGGGGCAGGGGCAGGGGCAGGGGCAGGGGCAGGGGCAGGGGCAGGGGCAGGGGCAGGGGCAGGGCAGGGGCAGGGGCAGGGGCAGGTTATTAAGGTCGTGCTTAAAGCTAAAGCTAGTGTCAGTTTAAAGAAAAGTAATTCAGAAGCGAGTTTATGTCTGGTGGCTTGCCCAGTTTTAGCAGATAATACGGTTTCTTCCAGGCATACAAGGTTCTTTTAAACCTCAGCTATGACATAGGCAATTACCTAAAGTAGTTTCACAATGATATGTATTGGACAATTCAGAAGACGAAAGTGGACCTGGGCAGGGCACTTCTGACATTGAATACGGAACAACAGATGGATTTCTGCTGATAAGCCAAATTGTAAGCGTCTCATTTAGTTGTTTTATCTCCGTATTTAGCATGAAGAATTCTTTTTGGTGTTACTGTATGTCATTCCACTAGCGTAATAATGATAATAATCTGACAACTTTTACTGCGCCATAAATCTAGTAATGATAACCATTCAGAGGCGCTTTATAGCACTACATAAATTTATTTTATAACAAAATTTAAAGAAAAGTTTATTTGTAAAATATATCGATCAGTATGAATTAATTAATATAAATAAATAAATAAATAATATTACTCATAATAATTAAAATACTAATATTAACAAAGACGCTGATATATACTTACGTCTAGTGTATGTGTTAATTATCGGTAGTTTACGATTGATTGCAGACTGTACCTAGCTACCTGTCATTGGCAACAGGATGGAGAGACAAACTAGATAGTCCAGACTCTGCCATATAGGCCCGTAAAACATTTGAGCTAAACGCAGTTTTTCTTTTGATTTGTATTCTACATACCATGTCTTTCAACACTTCAGGAGGTGCTTTTTGAAAATCCGTGGCATAAGGTTACTGGAACGTGAAATACAAAATGACCGCAACTTATCAAGTATTCGTCTACAGGTTTGGATCTAGTAGGGCTAGATATTCAAATTGTTATCAATTCCGCCTGAAATTGACATTCTAGACACGCCTGACCTATCTATTTTATGTTTTGATGTCATATTAGATGAGAAATCCTACATGGTCGCTCGTCCGTGACGATCGTCGACTGCAGAAACACAATCAGCCGTAACTTTAAATCGAAATGAGCTAGAAACTGGATTTTGATGTCCCTCTCGTTCGTTATGAGAATCCCCAATCAAATAAATATTTTGTCATGACCTTTCAAGTTGATAGTATATGTCAAAGGTCAAGTTAAGGGGTTAACATTTATTGTTTTTAACCATATATGTTTGCAAAAGGGGATACAACTGGCATATACATGAGCTAGAGGTCTTATATCAGTGGCTATCGTGGTAGTTCTGCTGAGATAAAGTATATAATGTATGAGATTATATAATTGTTTTAAGGTTCTCAGCGCCATGTCAAGATCAAAAGGTCACTCATCCCTTCATGAAGCTCGCTGCACTGCGCAATTGATTTATTTGATTTGTGTTGGTCTTCCCGATGTGCCCCATGGATGTTTACGTCCATGTGATGGTATTCAAGCCGTCATCACCACTGCAAGTGTTCTTGTGATGTGTGTTGGTTCCTGCCAGCCATCCCAACCCCTGTGACAGATTGCGAGAAACGTTGTAGTGTCCGCAAGCAGCTGTCTCAGACGATGATACCTGTGTTCTGTGATGAAGGCGTGTTTCACACGGTTGCAGGTATTCCGAGTCAGACACATTTGCGGCGGACATCAACGGCATGTTTGTAGGGTTTCACTATGCGAAGATTCTACCACATTGTAACGGTTGCTACATCAGTGGTAGTGGCGTGGACGATGCCGTAATCGAACCAGAGGGTTTCAGGAAGCGAATCCTGATTTCAATTCTCACCGAAAATCACTACTAGAGGTCAAAGCACAGCATTCTGATGATTGTCAAGGTAACTAATACTCTCATTTGGAAAGTATTCTTCTTCGCCATCGACACTCAACTCAATGATGATCTGATACAGCTGCTGGTGCTTCTGGGTGAGAAGAATGCCGAAATCGCTCGTACCACATTCCTGTATGTCTTTTAACCCATATAGCCCTTGCTTATCAAATACAATACCTTCCTGATTGAGTGCCAAGTCAAGTCTGAGATGTTTGGATTCAACATGACCATCAAGAAAATGTTCGACCTACTCAAGTACATCACCACCTCGGATCGGGAGGGATGGTGGTGGCTTTTACATGTCTCCTGCATATTTCATGGGAATTGTTTTCAGGGTTTGAAGGAGTCTCCATGAGTCAATTGTTAGGGCTCATACTACGCTAGGAAAAACTCAGTTGTTAGAGGCGGAAGACTCAGAAGCCTATCAGAGGGTCACGATATCAACGTTTGTAGTGCGAGACCGGAGGGGCAGCTTCAACTGTGTCGAATTAGACAGGAAGTTGGAACAGTCCATCCAGCGGGCATCAAAGAGTCAGGCAGGCATCGTCGGCCAGCACCGAATGTTTGCAGTTGTAATGGAGTTGGAGCTGACCTTACACGAGAGCCTGCTCATACAGAACAAGTGCCGTGAACTCACAAATGAATGGGTTTATAATGGAGCATCATAAGACCATCATGTGCCAGGAACTCAGGAGCAATAAGGGCGTGATTTTGTATGCCAAAGTGTCCAGTCTTCTTGACTTTGTGCGAACTCTAGCATATCACTTCATTATCAAAGTCTCTGGAGTCAGATTGCACACCTTTGTTACCGAAGACTTTTTTCAGTGATTTACTAATTCATGTGTTCGAGGATGGAGAGAATGTACAACGAGAGGGCTTGTTCTTTAGACACAGAAACTTGCAGTAACAATTCACAGGAGTACCTACCAAAGTGTGACACGGTCGTTCACACCAAACCTAATACAGCTTCCTACACCACCACACCCAAAGTACTGGCAGCTGCCCAGCGGGATACTGAGATCGCCCGGGAACGTGGAATCGCTGTCGAGGAAGTCTTATCGCATGACCACCAGCCATTTGTTTGATGGCGACTTTATCTCTGCCACACCCGACAAGATCAAACTCGTGGCTCAGTTGTGGGCATATCTCATAGGTGATGTTGGTGCTGGGATTGGATAACATAGTTCTATAGTGTCTCACGATACAGTATGGGTGAAAACAATGAACCTGCTGGATGGTCCGGCAATACCCCAACTATGACAATTTCGGTCGCGTTGCAAAAGGGCATGTCGGTTGGGTTGGCTGTATCTTCATCGTGCGAAGCACTGCATATTAACCATAACCATAACCATATTTGTGATAGCTACATTGACAAGTCGTTGAAGGAGGGAGAGGGGGTTCGTCGTTCTAGCAATATCGCACCAGGAGAGCTCTCTATCCCGGATGAGTCCACGATGCAGATCGAGAAATGTTGGGTATCATCGGAAAAGAAGAATTGGTTGTTGCTACTTATTCAGAAAATAAAGGTTGATCACAAGTCATGCGCCTACTGCACTTCATCCACATGCTAGCCCATGATAGTCTGAAAAACTGCTAGGTCGAGTTCGGGACAGGTGAGGAGAGACGGCTACTTCCTCTGCATCGCAAGGCTGAACGAGTGGACTAGCATCTCTGCCGTGTTCTGATGAAGGCTCACGTACTCACAGGAAACGATGCTACCAGCAGAATTGGCACCAATCTTGCAGCGTTGCAATGTAATCCCACTGTCTACTTGACTGAGTCTACCGAGAGAACAGAGTATAACATACTCCTTTCCATCTTTCTTTGTACGGCTGCTAGCTTGTTCTTTGCTTGGGTGGTGAGTGCCCATGTTTCCACGCCGTATATAATTGCTGGAAGTACGCATGTAGACTTGTCTCTTCAAGCACGTTCCAGTGTAATCGTTGAAGATAGAGAGAGAGAGAAGGAGAGAGAGAGAGACCGACCGACCGACCGACCGACCGACCGACCGACCGACCGACCGACCGACCGACCGACCGACCGACCGACCGACCGACCGACCGACCGACCGACCGACCCACGACGAGACGTCGACGACGATCGACCCACCCACGAACGATCGATCGACGATCGACGACGACGACCCATACCGATCGACGACCCACGAACGAATCGACCCAATCGAAACGACCGACCGACCGACCGACCGACCGACAAATATCCAGCGTCCATCTCAAACTACTGTCCAGCCTCCATCGCAAACAACTGTCCAGCCTCCATCTCAAACTATTGTCTAGCCTCCATCTCAAACAACTATCCAGCCTCCATCTCAATTAACTATCCAGCCTCCACCTCAATCAACTGTCTAGCCTCCATCTCAAACAATGTCCAGCCTCCATCTCAAACAACTGTCTTGCCTCCATCTCAAACAACCGTCAAGCCTCCATCTAAAACTACTGTCTAGTCTCCATCTCAAACTACTATAAAGCCTCCATCTCAAAATACTGTCCAGCCTCCATCTCAAACTACTGTCCAGCCTCCATCTCAATCAACTGTCCAGCTTCCATCTCAAACAAATGTCTAGCCTCCTTCTCCACCTACTGTCCAGCCTCCATCTCAAACAACTATGCAGCCTCCATCTGAAACAACTATCCAGCTACAATCTCAAACAAACTTCCAACCTGCATCTCACACCATCTAAACACCAGGCTAGCCTCCATCTGAAACTATTGTCCAGTTCAATCTCAAACAATTATCCAGCCTCCATCT
>JAODUO010006188.1:0-16335 GCA_025642075.2 Ridgeia piscesae
ATCGAATCAGTATGACATGAGCACAAGCATTTTAAACACATTGTAGTTTCTCAACTACCGCCACTGACAGTCCGTTTAGGAGGCTATAACAAATAATAATAATATAGTAATAATATTTATTTTGTATAGCGCCACATCCATAATCGTTCGTGGCGCTTCACAACAATGCGTGATGTAACCAGGACATGCACTAGTTGTTTTGTATGTCCTTGTTCTAAGTAGCGACAAATGCGTCCAATGCTCTGAAGATGGTAGTAGGCATAGATGCCAACTCTTACGGATCACCCGTAAGACTTACGGATTTTTTGGCATTTGGCGGTCTTACGGGCGTAGGACTAATTCCTTACGGGTAATACATATTGTCAGGTTTTTATTTATTTTTTAATATAATAATTTTGCATGAGTCGTTATCATCTAAATAAGCAATCCTTCGTGCTTTTCGTTATCTTTTCGTGAATCGGAAAAAGGCCATTTTGTTGTATTCATTTGGATGAGAGCTGCCACCTAGCGGATACATGTGCACTAATGAAAGTCGCACGTGATCTATCCCAGGGTGCACTATTTTTTCCGGACACTACCCGCGGGAAAGCAACTGTAAATTCACACCACATGCGAAAGTTGACCGATATCATATGGAGCCTCCAACGAAAAAGCTGTGGGTGATGGTGTTGTATATTGTAGGTGTTAAGTGAATGCTGTGGGTGATGGTGTTGTATATTGTGGGTGTTAAGTGAACGTTGTGGGTGATGGTGTTGTATATTGTGGGTGTTAAGTGAACGTTGTGGGTGATGGTGTTGTATATTGTGGGAGTTAAAGGGCAAAAAAAGGCAACGGTTTCGTATCATACACTTAATAGAGTTTCTACAAACTAACAATTTCCACATATATTCAATTTTTTAACGTCAGCGGTTTACTCAGAATGTGACCTTAAAGTCTAAAAATCTAACGAAATCCATGATGGCCTAGACACCACCATCTTAACCGGTGACGTATTCGTTTGGCTTGGCCTGGCCAATAAGCGCGCGGCATTCTAGGTCTCTGCTGAGGCCGGTCAGCTTCCTGCGACGTCAGTACGCTTGCCTACGGCACAACAACATCGAGTCTTCGTTTAGTTGGCGTGACATGTAGCAGCTGCTTAGACCTAAATCTGTGGTCAACAAGTAATTATGAAGTAGACATACATCACCAGTGGATGGAACAAGATCCAACAAAACGTCGCCGCGTCTTCTTAAACCCGGGGCAGGGCTGACAATATTTAGCCATGGATGGACCGAAAAGCTAAACCGTCGAAGCAACGCATAATTATCAAGCTGGCCGAGACATCAATGATCAGATCGCAAGAAGGTTAGTATGATGTGTGTATTTAATTGTGTTTTTTGCAGACGTCAAGCACACGTAACGTTTTTGTGCTGTTAAAAGTAGTGTTGACCGCCGTAGACCGGCTATCGATTGATGATGGCTCGGTCATCGATGTGTTGACGAAGCCCGATGCCGATGGCGATGTCCATCGATGACAGCTAATCTGTTTCTATGGTATCACGTCCACATGTGTAAAGACTAAGATATACTTGAACCAAGCTAGGACAATAGCAAAATTTATATCATCGCATAATTTAGTACAATGCAGAATTAATAATTTAGCCTTTAGAAGAAACTTGAATAACTGAACTTGAGCACGACACGTCTCATGGGTGATAATATGTCATCGGCGGAGGGACCGTGGCCTTGGATTGTCGTTGGCACTTCTTCGTAAATTCAGTAACCGCTCATAGTGACATAGACATTTATTTCCATCGATGTAAATGTAGACTATGTCAGAGTAAGGTGACATTGATTAATACAGCTAGTAAAACTTATGATCAGTGTGTTCAGATATATGCTAAAAAACAATGAAAATGTTATGATGCTGAAAACTATAAATTCAGTCAGTATTTATTTAAACATTAAGTTTTTACAAAGTTTTGTTAGTTGCATTTTTCTGTTAGTTTCCAATTATGAGATACACATCTGACTATATTTATCATAATTTTATCAAGTTTCTGCATGCACTTTGACACCCCACTTTCAAAATTAGTTTCACCTTCGAGTAGCAGTATTTATGACTGTTTAATGGCTGGTGGAATTCAATGATTGTTTGAAATCCATGGACAGTTGCTGCATGCATGTTTTAAACTAAATCTTCATTTAAACTACTCATTTTATCTGCAACAAGTTGTGTGTTTATTTTGATGTTTTATTAGCTTTTTAGATGTGACGTCGGATCTATTGTCACCTGTAAGTGATAATTGAAAAAAGATAAGTTTTATTTTAGATAATTATATAGTGAAAATTCATACACTTGATTGATATTGTCTGCTGCATTCTCACAATATGGCTGTGTTTCTCAATTTCTGGTAATCTCATATGAATAACCAGAGGAAATGCCAATTAGGTGATGATGGAATGAATTATTTCACATTCCTTTGTTGTTGGTTACAGAAAACAGTGATTGTGGCACACACCCGCATGTGCATACGCTGCAATTGTTGAGGAAGAAGATACGACAATGTATCTGGAGCAAAGTTCAGCAGCATTCAATGCGCTGCCTGAAGTCAGTCATCACAGCACGGCACTTTCTGGGAGCCATTCCCTAGCTCACTAAATTCTGTCATACTGGCCAGTGGAGGTGTATCAAAGTTACCTGCCCCAAGAGACAGCACTTCTATGAAGGTATGACAGCAGTCGTAACTACAAGGGGACTTTTGCGACAAGAGGACTTTTGCGATAAGTTGCATTTGAATCCTTGCTTGTACAGTTCTCTTCACATTGCCCCTAGCTGTATAAAGTAGCACACAGTAATTGCAGTATTGCTTCATATTTCTAAGATAATACAGGTATGGCATTTGAATGAACTCCTAGTAACGGTGTCATGGGGGGGACAAAACACAGCTGTAAACACTTATGAATACAGCTACTTGTGTAATTAATAACTTCTCGGTTTTTGATAAAATAAAATAAATAACACGTCATTATCACTGAATGTATTAAAATATAATATAAAAATACACAAAAATACAGTCACTGTATATACATGATACAAAGTGAAACAGTAAGATTAGAACAACAAGTGATAATTGGGAGTGGAATGTGATAGTGGAATTCCTGGTCAATGTGTTGTTATTTAACTAATGGTTACTAATTTGGCTAATGTTTGGTTACTAAAACAATGACTTCTTACATGATTATCAAATGAAATTACAAAAAATTAGTACATGTTTATAATCATGTAGAAAAAGTTTCAAAGTTGTCTAAATACTAATCAGTTAATGCAAGCACTATATTCATTGTAGGAATGAAATCACGATTGATGTTATCTGCTGTTGCGGGGAATTATCGGCCACGTCTTGTCCCATGCATCCCTGTTAACACAGATGTCATCTTCGAGAAACAATTATTAAACTGGAGGTTGCGCAACAGAACAAAAGTCCGACATAACCGTCTACCCATGCTGATGAGCCACATAATCCATGTGGTGATGGAAAAGTTACACTGCCACTAATCACTGTACCAACAGGGGTTGCTTGATCGGGGCAAATGTGCCAAAACCGAGTAAGGAAGATATGCGGGCTGCATGGCTCAATCGTTTTGTACATTAGTCAAGTCTTCGAGAGCAAAGTGATATCCCTCGTGCTGCTCTCCAAGCGAAGACAGGGAACTTTGTCCTGATTAGGTGGCTGATGCATGCTGGCAGTACTCGATGAACACTCCGGCCCAACTTGCTGTGAACCCACCAGTAAACATGAGCAACCTGAAATAAACGTGTTCAGATAAATATACATATGACATTGTAAATAAGATGTAAATTAATCAATGATCCTTTTAACTTAAAATATATCATTAAAGACATGTGGTGCTTTTTAAGAAAAAAAAATGGTGGCAGTATTATAGCATATTGCATCTAATGTTGACAATATGCACTTTTAAATCGCTGTGTGGCATTAGAAACCATTGAGGATATATTTCTATAATTTGGAATAAAATGAATTAGGGTATTGCTAGTAAGCTCAAGAAATGTTTATTAATTTGATTGAACCATTCTGAAAGCTGTCAAACATAAACATCTTGTCTAAAACCTTTAATGACAATTCCAGTCCCTGCATTCACATATTTGGGTTGTCATCTCATAATGGATAACCAGAGAAAATGTCAATTAGATTATTATTGTGAAAAGACTAGGCACTATAATTTACTCTATGATCCATTCTATACTTTGGGCAGTAGTAGGAACTATGCACTATGTTCACAAATATACGTGCCATTTTCACTACATAAAAATTATAATGGTTCCATGTGTTGTATCTATAAGTAATGATAACTATTATTTTTTATTTATAGTGCTACTTTGTTTGATGTTGTATTGTTGCTTCTTATTTGATGCATTAACGTTTATTGCAACATACTCGAGTACGAGTACGATTACTTTAGAATGTAAGCATGATTACTTTCATGATTACTTTAATGAATATCCTGTTTCTAACATAAAGGCGACTTTCATGGAATCCCTAAGTGTCATTCTTGTTCTGTTGTTGTGTCACTAATGTTCTAACTGATTACTGCTATCCACTATCCAGGTGTTATTATTATTAATAATTAGACGCCTTTCTCAGGTATTGGATGAATCATTTAATGCTGGATTAATAATTTAATTTATGGTTTCTGAATCAAATACAAATAGGAGGCATTTTAAAATTTCAAATACACATGATCAAATACATTACAATAACAACACTTCAAAACCAGGGGGCATATTCAAGAGTAGTATATCAGATGGGTCCAGACATGGGGTCAAATACATTTGTATTTGAAAGTATTTAAATACTTTTTAAAGTATTTGTGTTTGATGTTTAGGAATTACTAGTATTTGTATTTAAATACTTTCCTAAAATATTTGACTTGTTCAAATATTTTTTTTGAAATACATTGTTAGTATCAACATTTCTTTTCACTGTCACATGTAATGCCTGCCAAACTGATTACCTTAATGCACTGCAACTTCACCCAACAGTGCTAATTACTGATGAAGACACTTAACAGCAGGCTTCCTTCCCCTGTTTGCTCAGAGCCAGAGGATGGACCTAACAGTGACCATAGGTCAATATCCCCTTTTGTTGTTTAGTCAGGCTTCAATTTGGCACCAGGTTATTCTGGTTTCCTGGCTGACTTTGAAGTTGAGCTTTCCTCACAACATCCTAGCAATGATTAACAGTGTCTCTTCTGAGGGCAACATAGGCATTATATTATTATGGACCTCCTGGCTTAACATACAAACAATATATTTTGGCCTTTACGTCTTTCAGTCAGTTGTCACTGTGATGCAGTTAGCAATAACAATACTCCCTAGCACTGGTCTGCCTGTCATCATATGAGCAAAACACTAATTATGCCTATAAACTAGATGTCTCAATATGTGTTGCTTTTCTTTTACCTACATAGTAATACAAAATGAAAAGTATTTGAAAAATATATGAAAAAGTATTTGAGATACTTTTCAATGTATTATTGTTATTGCTAACTGCATCACAGTGACAACTGACTGAAAGACGTAAAGGCCAAAATATATTGTTTGTATGTTAAGCCAGGAGGTCCATAATAATATAATGCCTATGTTGCCCTCAGAAGAGACACTGTTAATCATTGCTAGGATGTTGTGTGAGAAACTCAACTTCAAAGTCAGCCAGGAAACCAGAATAACCTGGTCTAAAGAACAAAAGGGGATATTGACCTATGGTCACTGTTAGGTCATCTCTGGCTCTGTTTTTTTTTTTTTTTAGAGACCGAAACACTGCAAAAAATGTCTTCATCAAGTAATTGCTGTTTAGTGGTTGCAGTGCATTAGGCAATCAGGGCTGGCAGAGTAATACATGTGACAGTGAAAAAAGAATGTTGACTTACTGACAATGTATTTCAAAAAATATTTGAACAAGTCAAATACTTTAGGAAAGTAGTTAAATACAAATACCAGTAATTCTAAACATCAAACACAAACTTTAAGAAATTGTTTAAATACTTTCAAATACAAATGTATTTGACCCCCATGTGTTACCCATCAAATATACTAAGATATCTTTATTTTGAAGTGTAGTTATTGTAATGTATTTGATCATGTGTATTTAACATCTTAAAAGGGGACATTTGAATATCAATACATTAAATTATTAATCCAGCATTAAATGATTCATCGAATACCTGAGAAAGTCGTCTAATTATTAATAATAATAACACCTGGATAGTGGATGTAATGATGAATTGGAACATTGAGTACGACAGAACGCCATGAAATTGCGACAGAGATGTTGTTAAAAATCATGAGAAATATTATGCTTACATTCTAGAAATGTCATTATAAATTGCTCAGTATGATAACAAAGTAATGTGCTTTCGAGCTGCGGTTTTCACAGTACTCATGCATGTTCAAAGTGTCGTACTGTGCCGTACATTTAGTTATCATTACTTATAGATACAACACATGGAACCATTATAATTTTTATGTAGTGAAAATGGCACGTATATTTGTGAACATAGTGCATAGTTCCTACTACTGCCCAAAGTATAGAATGGATCATAGAGTAAATTATAGTGCCTAGTCTTTTCACAATAATAATCTAATTGACATTTTCTCTGGTTATCCATTATGAGATGACAACCCAAATATGTGAATGCAGGGACTGGAGTTGTCATTAGAGGTTTTAGACAAGATGTTTATGTTTGACAGCTTTAAGAATGGTTCAATCAAATTAATAAACATTTCTTGTGCTTACTAGCAATACCTTAATTCATTTTATTCCAAATTATAGAAAATTAGATCCTCAATGGTTTCTAATGCCACACAGCGATTTAAAAGTGCATATTGTCAACATTAGATGCAATATGCTATAATACTGCCACACATTTATTTTATTTTTTCTTAAAAAGCACCACATGTTTGAAATGTCTTTAATTATATATTTTAAATTAGAAGGATCATTGATTAATTTTCATCTTATTTACAATGTCATATGTATATTTATCTGAACACGTTTATTTCAGGTTGCTCATGTTTACTGGTGGGTTCACAGCAAGTTGGGTTCATCGAGTACTGCCAGCATGCATCAGCCACCTAATCAGGACAAAGTTCCCTGTCTTCGCTCGAAGACTGACAATGTACAAAACGATTGAGTATGCAGCCACACCTTTCGATTTTGTACATTTGCCCGATCAAGCGATTTCCATCACCACATGGATTAGTAATGGCTCTCATCAACGTGGAGTAGACGTATGTCATTTATTCGCGCGAACCGCCAGTTAATAATTGTTTCTGCCGAGGTGACATCTGTGTTAGCAAGAGCAGATAACATCAATCGTGATTTCATTCCTACAATGAATATAGTGCTTGCATTAACTAATTAGTATTTAGACAACTTTGAAACGCTTTTCTACATGATTATAAACATATACTATACATTAATAAGTCATTGTTTTAGTAACCAAACATTAGCCAAATTAGTAACCATTGGATTAAATAACAACACATTGACCAGGAATTCCACTATCACATTCCACTCCCAATTATCACTTGTTGTTCTAATCTTACTGTTTCACTTTGTATCATGTATGTACAGTGACTGTATTTTTATATTATATTTTAATACATTCAGTGATAATGACGTGTTATTTATTTTATTTTATCAAAAAATTGGAAGTTGTTAATTCGCAAGTAGCTATTATTCATAAGTGTTACAACTGTATTTAATCCCCCTAGGAGTTCATTCAAATGCATACTGTATTATCTTGAAATATGAGCAGTACTGTGTTAACACTACCTGTGAGAACTGTACGAGCGGGATTCAAGCACGAAAAATATAATCTCTTGTCGCAAAGTCCCCTTGTAATACGACATACAGCATAAGAATGCTGTCTCTGGGAGCAGGCGCGCGATACACCTCCCGCTGGACATTTAGTGGCCCGGCTCCCGAAGGAGTGCTGTGTGTGATGACTGACTCGAGCAGCGTGATGCTGCTGAACTAACTCAGATACGACGATGTCTTCTTTCATATTTAATTGCAGCTGTACATGTGTGTGTGCCACTTCTGTAACCCAACGAAAAGAATGTGAAAATAATTCTGCATTTCTCTGGTTATTCATATGAGATTGCAGAGTCTACAACATATATATGAGTGCAGCGAATTTAATATCAATCCAAGAATGTATGACTGTTGTCTAGAATACAGGTGACAATATATCTTTAACCAGTGGATACCGACGTCACATCTAAAAAGCTAATAAAACATCAAAATAAACACTTGTTGCAGATAAAAAAATTAATGAATTTAGTTTAAAACATGCATGCAGCAACTGTCCATGGATTTCAAACAATCATTGAATTCCGCCAGCCGATTAAACAGTCACCAAATGCACAGCACTCGAAGGTGAAAACTAATTTTGAGGGTGAGTGATCAAGGTGCATGCGAAAACTTGATAAGGTTTATGATAAATATGGTCAGATGACAATATCTCATAATTGAAAACTAACGAAAGATGCAACTAACAAACTTTGTAAAAAAAGCAATATTTAAATAAATACTGACTGGAACTATAGTTTTTCAGCATCTGTATTTCATTTTGCGCCTATCTGAACACTGATCATTAAGTTTTACTGCTGTATTATCAATGTCACCTTTACTCTGACATAGTCTGCATTTACATCGTCCTCACTATGTGGACTATAATTTCTGAAGAAAGTAACCAACGCGCCCCTGCGGTCCCCCCTCCTCTTACATTACGATATTAGTGTCTCAAAGGTCAGATTGTCAAGTTTACTAAAATTAAAATTATTAATTATACATTAATAAATTATGTAGATGATCTATAAATTTTGTATTATCCCTAATAATTCCAAGAAGTATATCTTAGTCTTTACACATGTGGACGTGATACCATAGAAACAGATTAGCTGTCACGACGTCATCGTCAACACATCGATGACCGAGCCATCATCAATCGATAGCGTCTGCGGCTAGGTCAACGCCGCAACGGCGCAAGCGACCGTGCGGCGTCGTGTCGTCGCACATCATACTAACCTTCTTTAGCGATCTGATGTGATGTCTCGACCAGTGATGGAGTATGCGTTGCCGACGGTTGCTCGATCCATCCATGTGTGGCCTACTCCAGTAAGAAGACTGATGGTCAGCGACGGTTTGTTCCGGATCTTGTTATCACTTTCGCTATGAATTACTGTTGATACAGATTTAGGTCTAAACGGCTGCATGTCGCCAACTAAACGAAAACCGATGTTTGGCATTGCCGTAGATGTACTGTCGTAACTAACCGAACTGGCAGGCGTTTAAAATCTGCTATGGCGAATTTAAACAGACGAGCGTCACAAGATGGTGTGTCTGGCAAATCATGGATTTCGTAGATTTTTAGTCGCATTCTGTGCGCTGACGTGCAAAGTGGATGTATGTGGAGGTTATTTAGTTTCTAATAGAAACTCTATTAAGTGAGTAATGATACGAGGCCGTTGCTAGCTCCACAATCTCTAACACCATCACCCACTAGCGTTCATAACACCCTGCTCTGGCGTTCGCCCACGTATGCCATCACCCGCAGCATTCATAGCACCTACAATACCTCTAACACCATCCTCCCACAGCTTTACAGTGGAGAATATGATATCGGTCTTTCGCGTAATATTTGGTGCTTCCCGCGGGTAATGTCCGGAAAATAGTGCGCCCTAAGAATAGAATCGCGTCGACCTCGATGTACATGTATCGAACAGGTGGCGGCTCTCACAAATGAAATACAATAAAATAAGCCTTTCGATTCTGAAAGCGAAGGATACTGACTAGATGATAACGACTCTAAAAAATATTATATAAAAAAATAAATAAAAATAACAATATGTATTACAAGTAGGTAGTCCTAAATCCGTCGCTAAATAAATGCCCAAGAAATCCGTAGGGTGATCGTGGAGACCATTGGCATCAAATATACTACCATGTAAGCATTGGGCGCGACAGAAATTACGAACAAGGTTTGCACAAATAAGACAGGCACATCAGCGCGTGTGGCGCCCGCGAGCGATATAAATAAATATTATTACTATATTATTATTATTTATTTTTAGCCTCTACTCGACAATTGAAACTTACAAGTAACATTGCTGCATGTCTACTGACCGTCGATATGAACTATATGTCACGCCCATGCCCTTGGAGCTGCACTGGCTTTCTGTTAAGAGGAGCATTACATTCAAGACCCTACTTCTCACCTTTAAATGCCTCCATGGTCTTGCACCTACATACTATTGCCCGACACGGCGAGACTACGCTCTTCTGATCAGTTACTTCTTAAACAACCCACTTCCCGAACTAAAATCGGCGAACGATCCT
Source organism: Ridgeia piscesae (assembly GCA_025642075.2). Classification (NCBI taxonomy): domain Eukaryota; kingdom Metazoa; phylum Annelida; class Polychaeta; order Sabellida; family Siboglinidae; genus Ridgeia; species Ridgeia piscesae. The sequence continues at coordinate 10,407 of JAODUO010006188.1, forward strand.
TCTCCTGTGCAGCTCCAAGGGCATGGAACCACCCTTACAGTGCGCCAAGGTACCAGTGTGCACTCAAGACGCATCTTTTCAAAGATTATTATTTTGACAATCGACGATCATAATTAATCGTAAAAGTCAGCTATTCTTCCATTTATTTTAATTAATTTATTATTTTAATTATTACATATCTTTACTATTTTATTTATTTATCATATATTTATATTCACCAACCTATATTTATAGTCACCAACCTTGGCACATTAGAACATAGACAACGGGACTAAAGACTTAAATGTATGTACCAAACTATTAAGGGATCTATCCCAGCCCTCCCCACAGAAACATTCTTTCGGCCCCCCAAAAAAAAAGCCACATTCAGACCAAGTATCCTCCAATTTCGTACAACTAACAACACCAGATGTTTCATAGTACCTACAGCCCACACTGAACAATTTGAGAATTCATTGTTTGTAAAAACAACAGTTGACTGGAACCAACTTAGCGAGTCGCAGGTCCAGGCTGAAATCCTAACTGATTTCAGCTGCCTGATCTGCGGCTCAAACACTCAATAACATGTGTACACACCCCCGTCGTATATAATTTAGCAAATATTGGCTCCTTACGACGTACACCATTCAGATTCAGACTATTTTATTTATTTATTTATTATTACTATATTTTTTTATTCTATTTTTTAATACACTGTATAAATGTGTGCTAATTTATGTTGGTATTATAAGGGAACATGATTTGATAGCATTTGTTTTTTATATTATTATTTTATGGTTAGGAAGGAATCATTGTAAAGCATTTAAGTAATTATTTAGTGGGGTGCATAGAAGAATAAAATTATTATTATTATTACCCATTCTACAGGCACCAGCTGATGAGCACACTGCAACGTGAGGATATCATCATTCTCTGGGAGAGGCGACAGGTTTGCTTCGACTTTCAGAAGCAACCAGCCCGACGCAGGAGTGTCGAGCTGTATGAAGATTGTGGACAGTGATGCTCTCAAAACGCAGCACGGGCGACAAAGGCCACCACTAATATGGCTTCTGTGACATCAAATGGCAAATATTTAATGGTTATCTGGATATGATAAGATTGAGTTAATGTTACAAATTTTGCCCAAAACAGGAGAGAGTGGCTATCCTTGGTGGAACCACTTCTGCAATGCGGTGGAACAACTGTCCTGAGGAGTGAGCATGTTGCAAGACTCATGACGAAGTTTAACAAGATGCACTCCAGCATCCCAAACTTCAGGGTATGGTCGACATACGTGGACATGGTGGAGATTTTGATGGAATTTATCAGAGCTGAGAGGGATGACAACTGGACTCTCCATCTGGAAGTATTTTCTGTAATGTTGCCGTGGCTCACAATCTACGAGCATACAAGTTATGCCCGATGAGGATGTATGTATTTTGCGGACATGAAACTCCTTGAAAAGACACGATTGACTCATCCAAGCTCTTGGAAAGCCTCATGGTTATCAGATGTTTTGTGACTATATTGATGTGTTCATGAACAATGTGACAAGTTACTTCAGAAGTCACACAACAAGAGTTGATATAGTGTTTGACCACTAAACTGGGCAACATTCAATCAAGGCAGTGACCGGGTCAAAGTGAGTGGGGAAGAAGCCAATTCACAAGGTCATTGATGGACGTAATGTCCTACTTCCACAGGTGTGGAGCAAATTCATTGCATTGGATGAGAACAAGGCTAATCTCTCCAGGTTCTTGTCCGAGATAATCATGACAAATGGTACAGATCTACCAGAACAATGTGAGCTGGTATGAGAGGCTGCCAATGAGGAAATTAAAAGAGTGTTGGTCATCTGCAGAGATGTGGATGTCATGCTGCTTCTGGTGCACTTTATATCAGCACAAACAGCCAAAGTTTGGATGATCTCAGGAAAAGCAAAGAAGTGAAAATGCTATCCAATACATGCACTGTCCGAGAGACTTACACAAACTCTGAGGGATAACCAGCTGGGTTCCCGCGCACTCACAGGTTGTGTTTCAACGTCAGTGTTTTAAAGCTATGGCTTTCTTGCTGAAAGACAAAATCAAGCCAATAGTGAGCATAATTATTATAGTTTTTAATATTTTTCCGACTTCAGCAACGCGTCAGTTCATTTGTATGTTTCGGCTAAGGTTATTATTTTAGACCAGTGACAGCAGTACTGTATTATCACTCAATTCACATCGTCAGACGAGGCTTAGTGGTTCTTATTTATTTCAAAACTGTATACACTGTATCATTCGTGAGTTTTACTCAGTTCAACATTTGACAGGGTGTAATATTTTAACATAATACACACTGCCGTTGGTTGTCAATTTCAATTAATTTGAGAAATCATGCATAGACTGCGCAGTCAGTACATTGGCATTGGATGCTTTTGTAGGGTTTTTGTAGGTGGTGGCACCCCTGACTGAATATACTGTAACGTGCCCCATTTATAATGTGGTTCCATTTAAGAAAGTCATACATTGGTGATATTACAAACAGTAGCACCGAGGGGTCTGAGTATTACTGTATATTAGTTATTCGAATAGTCAGACATATTTGTATTGGCGTTACAGAGCTCCAGAGCTGAGTGCAGAGTGCCGTCATAATGGGCATAAAAGCTAAGCATCATCTGTCAGATACAAGCATATATGATGCTCTGACCTGATAAAGAGCGTAGCCTATAATGTCGAGTAACTGTAATAACATATATAATCACTGGATACATCAGAGGAGGAGAATTGCATGCGTAGACTTTTCTAATAGTGATGATAACATCTGTGTGAAGTCTGATTGTGACAGTTCTGTGTCCTTCCTCCTGTTGAAGAGCGATACAAATATGTGGTGCCGAACTATATTCAAACCGGGCGATCTGCGCTCTCTGAGCTAGCCACCAGCATGCTTACCTTTTATACTGCTTCCCTCGATTGCCGCCATACCCAACGCATGTGCTTCATTCTATTGCCACTACTACAGCACACCCTTCCACTCCTGGTACTCACCTGCACACCCCGGCCTTCCACTCCTGAATATACACAGCACACGTATTTCCATTCTAGTGCTTTGTACATTCTCCACTCCTGTGCCTGCTGCGCCGCGCTCTGCTCGCAGTTGCTTGCCTTACGGCTGTGCTTCCACTCCTGTCACCATACGCTGCGACTAGCTCAGCTCCTGTGTGCCCGCCTTACAACACATATTGCTTCCGCTCCTGTATTGTTTCACTTCCGCAATTGCTCTGCGCAGCACGTGTTTCCACCACAGTATACAAATACAACACATACTCTCTAGTGCCCTCCCTCCCAACACTGGATTCTCCTGAATGCCACCTTAGCACATATTGCTTCCACTCCTGGTGCACCTTACAGCACATATTGCTTCCACTACTGGTGCCACCATACACTCCTGGTGCCACTGTGGTGGTCCCAGATACGACCAGTCCAGGATTCATCTAAACACATATCGCGCATGCGCAGTGACCGCTTTTATCTGTTCTGACGCGCTCTGACGTAATGGAAACGGCATACGTCATGCCCGGGCCGAGATTCGGCTAAACGGACATTGCGCATGTGCGTGTAAATGTCAGAGCACGTCATGATCCGAGTTTGTGTTGGTCTTGGTGACAGCCCAGCCAGCAGTCACTCCGTTTAATATTGTAACTTGTTCCACGACACGTGTGTCAATTGTTTTGCAATGGAGGACAAATATACGGAATATATGTCATGCGTGAAGAAATTTTTGATTCACGGATCGCATCGCCGTTGAATCAGCAGACGTCTGAGAGACGAGGGATCAAAAGTATGAGGTAGACGGTAAGTAAAATACAGGTTTCAGTCATTAGCCTAATTTTGCCAGCATAGCCTAACTCTAAGTAGTAATTCAGTAGATAATCCAGTACAACTAAACTTGTTTTTATGTTGTCCCATTAAATTTAATTGGACTTGGAATTTAAAATTACGTGCAATGACACTTCCCGAAGGGCAGAGGCTATTCCATACTGGTAGGATTAATATTCGCTATACATTGGCTAAACCACTTTATTGCTACTACAAAAAAAACCATCTTTCACAGTGTATCAGTGTGCTAAATCTTAAATTCCATGATTGTTGTTAAAAAAAATCTTTGGAGTGATGTACTTACAGTAATATAAACCACTATAAATGCAGATGTTGCAAAATATGCTTGCTCTCTAAAATGTGTATCTTGTCTACACTGTGTAACGAGGGAAAAAGTCATGTATTTATATACCTAATACATACCTTGATGAAAATTTTATTGTCGAAACATACTTTCCAGTTTACCACTTTAAACTTATTTTGCAAAACTTAGTCATCATCCTTATAACGTTAGTGAATGAAAGTGACAGGGACTATTTTTCATCACAATTCAGTACACAGTGGTTTATAATTTTTTTTGTCTCTGTTGCTTTGAAATTTTCATGTGATTTGAGCAAGATACCTTAAGACTTATACCGGTGAGTGTCATACAAAATATTACCCAAAATTGTGTTCTTGCTATCATCGTACTATGATAATGTCCTACAAAGGAATTGCGTATCACTGGATAGTGTCAACATGCTGAAAACTAGTGTTAGTTAATATTTGTGACGTGTTCTAATGAAATGAGTGTATGTCAAACGATTTAGAAAACCCCCATAAAATCCCTTTTCGAGATTTTGATTTTTTGTCACCAAAGTATACTTTGGTATTTTTTTTTCAATTGGCAATGCTTATTTCTCTTTATATTATTATTTAGTACATTTTATAGCCTTTTTAGACACACTACGTAACATTTCATAAAACAGAACCCATAAATCGCACTATTAGCGCTTTTTGGGGGCCCTCAAGCATGGCGGACTTATTTTTACAAAACCCTAGTTTTATTCTTGTATGAAATCCCCACTATTGTGAAATAGCATTAATGCGGAGGCCTTCTGTGAACAAACGTCACTAGCGCCGCGAGGAGCTGACCGGGGCCCGATCTTTAAAAATTGACAGAAAGGTTTAATTTTTACATGTGGTTTCTCGTTTCTCTACCACTCTTTTCTCATCTCGGTTCCCTACTCACTAGTTTTTTAACTTAATAATTTATAATAAGCCTACCATACCAACAAGTACAGCATGGCTAAAATAAGACAATTTCAATGTTATAACTGCTAGCTGTCTTAATTATTTTGTTGCTGTATTTCATATTAGCCCTATAATATAATTGCTAGTTTATGTAGAAGGCGCAAACAAAGTATATAATCAGTACATTGTATAACAGACAATTGCATTTCATCATATTATTTGATGTCGACTTTACGTAACATGATTTGGAGATTAGTACTCTTAGGAGGCTTAACGATGTGGGTTCTTGTATTTAAATATTAAATGTATGTTTCTCCAGGCAAGGGTGGACAAGGCAAAGCTTCAACAAGATGAACAGCGCCAAGACAGGCTGACCTTGAGCAGCTGGACAACAATAGCTTGTTCTCGGTTAACCATGAGTACTATTAGTACTAACAAGTACTAGGGCCCCCCAAACAACCCTGTTCAAAGCCAGACACTGTATTAGTAAATACTTTATTAAATTAAATTAAATGTCATGAACAGATACATAATTTTGTCTTCTTTGTCTGGATGTATGTTTCACCTATTAAAACAGGAAACTGTTATTGGTAATTGTGTTGTGAAATTGTGAAAAATAAGTGTTGATGCTTTTTTGGCTTTAATAATAAAGGAATGAAAATGCTATGTTGTGAATGTTCTTATTTTAACAACCCCTTTTTGTTTTCCTTATGAGAACATATGTATTTTAACTTTTTTCTTCATTAGATCTTTTAACTTTGAATCACCGTACTGTTTCACCAGCCGGGCATTGGGGTCCCAAAGAGGTTGACATGCTTCCCAAATAAAGTAGTTTTATAAAGATAATTAACTTTCTT
>JAODUO010006193.1:0-16113 GCA_025642075.2 Ridgeia piscesae
TTAATTCCTTCCCTTGTCTTCTCATACCCCACTGTCTTCTCATACCCCACTGTCTCTTCCGTCTAAGGTGACAGCTGGTGGAATTACCATGACGCAGAAAAATTTGCGCACACTTTTGCCATGGGAATGGCTGAATGACAACGTATGTTATCTTAAAAAAACAGTTTGTGCATGCATGTTCCACATACTTTCTGAAGTTATATATTCACGCACAGACACGCACAGACACACACAGACACAGACAGACACACACAGACACACACACACACACACACACACACACACACACACACACACACACACACACACACACACACACAGACAGACAGACAGACAGCAACAGACAGACAGACACGCAGAGACAGACACACACACAGACAGACACACACAAAGACAGACAGACACACACAGACAGACACACACAGACAGACACACACACAGACAGACACACAGACACAGACACAGACACAGACACACAGACACACAGACAGACACACACAGACAGACACACACAGACACACACAGACAGACAGACACACACACAAAGACACACACACAGACACACACAGCCACACACACAGCCACACACACAGACACACACACAGACACACACACAGGCACACACACAGGCACACACACAGACACACACACAGACACACACACAGACACACACACAGACACACACACACGGACACACAACACACGGACACAACACACACACAGACACAGACACACAGACACACAGACACACACACACACACAGAGACACACAGACACACAGACAGACAGACACACACACAGACAGACACACACACAGACAGACACACACAGACAGACACACACAGACAGACACACAGACACACAGACACACAGACACACAGACAGACACACACAGACAGACACACACAGACAGACAGACAGACACACACAACAGCACACACACATACACACACACAGCCACACACACAGACACACACACACAGGCACACACACAGACACACACACAGACACACAGACACACACACAGACACACACACACACACAGATACACACACACACACACACACACACACACACACACACACAGACACACACACACAGACACACACAGACACACAAACACACACAGACACACACATACACACACAGACACACACAGACACACACACACACATATACACACACAGACACACACACAGACACACACACAGACACACAGACACACACAGACACACACGCACGCACGCACACACACACACAACACACACACACACACACACACACACACACACACACACACAACATTATAACTGCAAGAGTTGAACAATCACATGGTGTGCTGGTATACAATAAACCATGGTTATAATTATTATCTGAAAACTATTAAATAGAATCAATGCGTGTGCACACAACATGTAATGTTTGCACAAGGAACACCAGCAGGGTGTGAACCTGCCACACACAACACTGAATCGATATTACCCTAAACTATCCAAGTGAACACAATGGTTAGACAAACAACTGACAATGCATTTTTTGCATTAGAAAATTTTAATTTATATCATCTGACAGGAATACATAATTATAAAAAATCTAAAAACAAGTATGCACAAATTCACTTTTCTGGATAACACTGCTAACTTTGTTTTGAACTCTTCTTTTGTGGAAACACATCATCCGTCACCATGGCTGTCAAACACCCTATTTGAACGATTGTTTCTACCTGAAAAAGTGACAAATTACAAAACCAGTACAGTTTTTCCCCACAAGCATGAGTTCTTAATGGTGGTTATTACAACAGGACATTTTGCATTGCCTAACAATATCCAGCATTTTCTCTAGTTGATTATCCTCTGTATGTCTAATGACATCCCAAATATGAATAGGGTATGTGTCATTTAATACATATTAGGTTTTATGTGGGGTATGTGTGTGTAAAATAGTTATGACATTGCTTTATTGACTAATACAATGTAACTTTATAATAGGACTGACGTAGACTTGTTCAAATTAGTGTCTTCGCAAGAGTGACACTGTTGGTGGCACTGCAGTCAAGTAACAATTCTTCGTATTTTAAAGACTACATGAAAGTCCTCCAAGATATAGTTAAGCAGTAACTACTATTTATTACAGGTTCAAGCATTTTTATATCTTTCAATAATATATTTTCCACAAACAAAACGTAGAACGAATTAATTAAAGTTTATCGTGAAAAACAATTTTTTTTAAAGAATTTTTTTTTAAATATTTATATAATTTAAAAAGAGGGTATCCGGAAGTGGGAGACACTGGGAACATTCTGCCTATAGTACATTAGTACATAGTACAGTATCTAATGTATCTACTTGGGCTCGGGACTCCGCTTTGGTTGCTCCTTACAACGTTCTCCTGGCGAGAAATGTCACGACCTTCAACCCTCACAACTGACCACTGTGCTACGAGAAAGGGAGGGAGTATCTGCCCCTAAGCCCGGCGTTCCATTGCCGGATGTGACCCTCCATATTGCGAGCATCACGTGATACACCCTTTGCCACGAGGCATCGAATACACATCAGTTACAATTATAGTAGCAATTTCCTTTCTTTATATACCATATAGTGACTGACTGGCGAGATTGTGGTGTCAACTTGTCTTAACCTAAACTGATATAACTATTTCCAGTGAAGTTATTTGTATAGTAGAATGGCGTTAAAACGTCGTTTATATATTATATCATATGATACATTAAACATGTTAACAGGTGAAACTATAATTATTAATCCATGCACAGTTATGGATAGGTATGTTTTACACCAGGCGACGTGAAACCAAGATGGCGCACACATCGTCCCCATTTTGTTCTTCATAAAATGTAACAAGGAATTACTTTAAATGTTGATACATAATTCGCATAATTCCATATAACTAAAATTGGTTACCAAGAGCACATAACATAAAATAATAAACATATAACAGATGTAGACTAAGCCAATTTATTTTATTTAAGATATTATCAACACCGATCAGCATAGTGATCATAATTTTGCTTTCCACATACGTGTTAGCTTAAACAGGCAAAAGCACTTGTCCCAACAATGGTATTGGCTTTAGGGACAAAAACTAGAAATTATCGAAGCTAGGCAACCTTTCTCATCGGAGTAAGCAATGAATTTAAAGGTCTTAAAGATAATACGATATCGAACAGGAAGACAATGCAATGACTTTAGAAGCCGCATATAACGAATAAAACATGGAGACCTAGTCTCAATCCTTGCTAAGCAATTCTGAACACATTGTAATTTTGTGATGCTGTTAAAGGTAAAATTGTAGTAGAGGGAATTACAACAGAAACATGCATTGAATCACGAATATGTTTATATAACAATAATGGAACGTACGAGCATTAGTTGTCTTTCCACCACAAACCATAAACGTTCATACCTTCGAATAATTGCATCGTCCAATCTGTGCCCGTCCTCGTTGTGTTTCGGCATCTGTTGATATCCTAGTGTCTGCTGACATCTTAAACTGCACATTGTGTGCAGCTTAGTTGAGACCAACTATCACACTACATTGAGCGTCAAACGTGCATCGTCTGCTGCACTCGACCCCAATCGAACAAACCAAGAAACAGGTGAAGTTGGCCTTGCACTGTTAACGGGGAGAACTACATTTTGACCCCAACGAGTCCATGCTATTGGTCGTTGCACCCTTCAGTCATTTGTTAATAGAAATAACTGTCACGTGCAAGTCACCGATATGGCGAAGTTACATGCTGTCAACCCCTGCGTTCTGTCGTAGGCAAAACCATTAGAAGGCCGCCAGCTGTGCCAAGAATGTCCAACACCAATTGACGGATTGCATTGTCTGTGCTAAACTGTGATAATGTCAATGAAGCATGGCAGGTATTACACAATTGCTTTGTATGGCATAAATAGGTTCGACGTTCGTGTAGATATGTGCAAATAGCCATGACCGAATCCATGTGCGCCTTAATGAGAATGAGAGAATGGGTAAAAAAACGAGTGGCGGGCGAAAACGTGGAGGAAGAGGGGTGTAGACGAGCAGAGAAGAGTGGGAAAGAATAAGGAAAACGGGATAGATATAGTGTGACGCAGAGACAGAGGAGGGAGGATCGGAGGAAGAGGGAGTGAGAGGGAGGGAGGGAGGCAGGGAGGGAGGCAGGGAGGGGGGGAGGGAGGAAGGAAGGGAGGTAGGAAGGGATGGATGTAGGAAGAGATGGATGTAGGAAGAGACAAACACACACACACACACACACACACACACACACACACACACACACACACACACACACACACACACACACACACACACACACACACACACACACACACACACACACACACACACACATACACATACAGTAGTCACACACTCACACACACAGACACACACACAGACAGACAGAATACACAGACAGACAGACAGACAGACTGACAGACAGACAGATACAGACAGACACATACACACACAGACACACACAGACAGACACAGACACACACAAACACACACACAGACAGACACACACACACACACACACACAACACACACACACACACACACACACACACACACACACACACACACACACACACACACACACACACACACACACACACACACACACACACACACACACACACACCACACACACACGATGATATTATACAACCATTTTCTTTTACTTTCTAGCATAAGCTTGGTTAACAAATGTCATAACACTGCTTATTGTGTATAATGTGTGTCTTTAAAACTTTTTCACACCCACGTTTTCATTGCTATAGTAAAACAGGGAAGACATGGGTTGTTGCCTACTAGCCTTGCAGCCATGTATGGAATGTATATCCGGTCCAGGATGTCGTCTACTTCGTTTTGAGTGTTGTTTATGGACTTCTAACATGCGTGACAAAGGTTAACGTCTACTGTGACCAGCGTAAACATGGTGCTTGCCGAATTAACATATGAGTGAACCATGCATATAACAATCACTGAATATTTGGAGGGTAGACTTTGGACTCAACACTGTTTGCCTGATTCATAGAGTGACAAGATGCAGAGGTTACTGGAGTGCCAGTGTAGGACTTCCCAATCCCATCTTTTGGCAAAGAAATTTGTCTTCACTCAAATGGGATCAAATTACACAAAGTGCAGGAATCAGCTGGTTCCGCCGTAGGCGATACGTATCCGACCAGGCTGTATTCCAAGGGGTGACATGGCAAACACAAATTAATCATCTATGATGTGCTTGATGGCTAATGCCTATTAAATCAACACAAGGTGCAAAATTATAGAACCCGACATGACGAATATTTACTGGACTAAGATCAAGTTGCGCGCTGCGGCCAACAAAGCAATTTATCTAGTGATTTTCCACTGGGTAGTCGGAAGTTTATATCTGAACGGGTATATTAATTTTACTACTAGACCGATGTATGTTTTTTAGGAGAGGGGAGTGGTCAGTCTCGTTATATGCCTGTAATTTTTTTTAAACTGAAAAAGTGGGGGGACATTTCCTATGTTGTCCCTCCAGGCTGAAATATTGGGGGACGCGTCCCCCTGCCCCCCACCGATCGACGCCCGTGATTGACACAGCATTTTACTTTCTATGCTATACCTCTTTCTGATAATTTCACAAGGAACAGTAAATGAATGGAACATATTATCAGCTGATTCTGTAGGTGGTATATAGTAGTGTTAATATGTTTAAAAATAAAATCGACATATGCCTGAAATGGGCTGGATACACTTAGATAGATAGGTTGGACTCTCGATAAGCCAAAGGGCTTGCTTCTCCACCTGTCATCTAGAGTTGATTCTCTAGGTGGCAATCTTGTTAAATCTGGCTGAATCTTGATATACAACCTACTGTATATTGTTGTGTAACAGAACTAAATTGACTTTTGTTAGCAATTTTTCATCCAATTTTACACCTAAAATTAGCAATACATATAGGCCATGCATACGTCAGCAGACACGCTACACACTGCTAATTATATTCGAAGCCTGCGGAGTTAATCAAACACATAAAATCATTATTTTCCGTTGTTTGGCTTCCCATGTCTAGGATTAGGACCAGAGGGTTTCCTACGAACTACGTCCACGAGTACTTTATAATGTTGTATGTCTGGGTGAAGAGTTTGTTGTGTAAAGCGAACATAAAATTGTTTCTTAGGTGTCTGACACAATCACAGACCCAGGACACGCAGTTCAGTCACGAACGTGACGTCATTTTCAGTTTCCCACTCATGATGACGTCGGCGGCTAGAACGGAAACGTTCCCCATTGCAGTGGCGTAATTGTGGATTCAGGTGGACCAAACGTGTTTTGACTAATTTTATGAATGGTTACATGTGAGCCATCCACTGGCGTAGAGACACTATTGGTGGTGGGCTGCGAACCGCTGGAGGTTTAGCACCGCTCCACTTCCGGTGTCTCGCGGCAGGTGATGACATCAGAAGTGGGTGGGGCGGTGAGTGCTATTGATTTTTATGCCATCGCGACTCTATAAGTTTAGCTATTTCGTTTGGTCGATTAGCTACACTGATGACAGACATCGGAAGATTGGGTGGGTCCTGTTGAAATATTGTTCGCAGCCATTTCGGAATTGCTGGGAGTTACAACCATACGTACATCTGTTCCTAAGCGGAAATTCCAGGAGAGGCAGTTACCCCTGCTTATGCTTCAAGAGCCAGTGCTTAAATTCGAGACGCCTTATTGTGTGCGTGTGTTAGTGTGTGTGTGTGTGTGTGTGTGTGTGTGTGTGTCGTGCGTGCGTGCGTGCGTGCGTGTGTGCGTGCGTGCGTGTGTGTGTGTTTGTGTCTTTCTGTGTATGTCTGTCTGTCTGTATCTGTCTGTGTGTTCTGTCTGTCTGTCTGTCTGTCTGTCTGTCTGTCTGTCTGTCTGTCTGTCTGTCTGTCTGTCTGTCGTGTGTGTGTGTGTGTGTGTGTGTGTGTGTGTGTTGTGTGTGTGTGTGTGTGTGTGTGTGTGTGTGTGTGTGTGTGTGTGTGTGTGTGTGTGTGTGTGTGTGTGTGTGTGTGTGTGTGTGTGTGTGTGTGTGTGTGTGTGTGTGTGTGTGTGTGTTATGCCCTGTCTCTTGAATTATCACGTTCACCCACACTTCGTCGACCGCCATGTAACAGTGGTATTAACCCCTCCTGCCTCATGTATATAAGATATTTGTCCTCGACCACACCTATGGCCCTATGTACACCCGTGTGCCCCAGGCACTCGTTCGTGCCCTTGTGTACACCTGTGTGCCCTCGTTAACACCCATGTGCCCCCAGCGAAAGTGGCAGGTTGTCAAGATGCTGGTCGTAATGTCGAGGTTGATGTCCTGTTGCAGGTCGTCGCGATGCGTGTCGTCCTTGTCACGCTGTCATTGCTACTTGTCGCCCACTTGTCGACCGGTGCCAACGGAAGAGTTTACCACACGGGTGATTGAAGAGATATCATCACTCAAATTATAATCACTCAAATTATAATCACTCAAATTATAATCACTCAAATTATAATCACTTAAATTATAATCTCGGCTACACTTTTGAAGGCATTTAACAGTAGGCATGCACGTACATAGTTCTGTTCTTTCAGGTTTATTCACACAGTTAGACCATTAATCATTCCCTCTAGACTATTGTGTTCTGTTTATATCTACGTGTGTATCATTGGCCGTGTCTGAGCTACAACATGGCAGATTATATCGCTTAAGATTAGTAAATACTAAAAATGCCCACCACAAACGATTAGTTAATCATTTAACAGAAGACGACATTTGTTTTGTTACTGGCTTATCTTGTGTTGTTCTGTTTGCCTGAGGAGCAGCGAGGTGCCGGGACACGTTGTATGACGTCACTCAACACTTGCGTTGTGACGGAGTAATGCACGCTGTCGGTCTCCTCAACACTGTACGTGCGTGTCGTCGTGTCCACCTGGCGGGAAGGCTTGTCTCCGTTGGTTCGTGACAACTGACAAGTTGGTCGCACCGAGAACTAGTAAATTAATGTATTCCTCTTTATGGCCATTATATCACACATTTTTTCATAACAACAAAACTTTTTATGCCTGAATCCTTGGACATGAACACCTGACGGTTTCATAACATAATCGTCAAATGATCAATGTCACATAAAAACACGACATATTACCTAAATTAATCACATTAAAATACTAGCATAATCTGATTGGTCAGTTGTTCGTTTGGTCTTCAGGATGAAGTGCCACTGGTGTTGCGAAGGTGACGTCATCGAGCCCAGGTCTTTGTAAGGGATACGTCACTAGATGGCGTTCGCGTCCCAAGTATCAATGGACGGACTTCGATTAAGACGTATTTACATTCTACATGAGCGCCATCGGTAGTTCTAGCGCAGGCTTGTCGCGCACAACACCGCAATATCGTCGCATCACCTTCACGGGTGAGTGAAGAGTCCACTACACGGATGAGTGAAGAGTCGATTACACGGATGAGTGAAAAGTCTACTACACGGATGAGTGAACAGTCCACTACACGGGTGAGTGAAGAGTTTACTATACGGATGAGTGAAAGACTCACACTACCCGGGATGGTGAGCAGTCCACTACTGCCGGGTGGTGAGTTTACTATGCAAGGGTGAGTGGAGGGTTGCCTCACGGGTGAGTGAAAAGAGTCACACTACCTGGATGAGTGAACAATCACTACGGGTAGTGGAGAGTTAGCTATCTGGAGTAAAGTGAAAAGTCTACTACACGGGTGATGAACAGTCCACTACCCGGGTGAGTAGGGGATTTACTACCGGATGAGTGAAGGAGTCCACTACACGGACAGTTAGAGTCTACACGGATGAGTGAAGGAGTCCACTACGGATGAGTGAAGTCTGCTTCATGGATGGTGAAGAGTCTGCACGGATGATGAGAAGAGTCCACTACATGGATGAGTGAAGAGTCTACTACATGGATAGTGAAAGTCTACACGGATGGTGAAAAGTCTACTGCACCTGCGAATTTGAGTAGACAGTCACCATGGGTAGGTGAAGGGGAGTTTATCGAGGTGATGAGAGTCACTACATGGATGGTAAAGTCTACTATGGATGGTGAAGAAGTCACTACTGCAGGATGGGTGAAAAGTCTACTACAGATGGTAAAGAATCCTACATGGATGGTGAGAGAGAGTCTACGGATGAGTGAAGAGTCCACTACAGGGGTGAGTGAAAAGTCACTGCCTTGGATGGTGGAACAGTCCACTATTAAACAGAAGGTGAGGTGAAGAAGTCTACTACGGATGAGGTGATCTACTACAGTGAGTGAAGGAATCTACTACGGGTGAGTGAAGAATCTACTACACGAGTGAGAAGAGTCTACTACACAGATGAGTGAAGAGTCTACTACATGGATAAATTGAAGGAGTCCACTACATGGATGGTGAAGAGGAGTCTACTATGGTGGTGAAGAGTCTACACTGGGGGTGAAGGAGTCTACACGGATGAGCCGAAGAGTCTACACCTGAAAGTGAAGAGTCTACTACATGGATGAGTAAGAGTCTGCTGCGGATAGTGAAAGTCTACCATAGGTGAAGAGTCTACTACTGCCGAATTAGTGAAGAGTCTACTGCGGATGGTGAAGAGTCTACTACACTGGGGATTGAAGAGTCCACTACATGGATGAGATAAGCATTAATATGCATTAGTGTAGAACACTACCCAGGTGATGAAGAGTCTACTACATGGGTGGGTGAAGAGTCTACTACATGGGTGAGTGTACTACATGGGTGAGTGAAGAGTCTACTACATGGGTGAGTGAAGAGTCTCACCTTGGGTGGGTAGTCTACTACATGGTGAGTGAAGAGTCTACCTACATGGGTGAGTGAAGGTGCTACATGGGTGGTGAAGAATCTACTACTACATGAGGTGAGTGAAGGTCTACTACATGGGTGGTGAAGGTCTACTGCAAGCAGCCTTTGCAGGCTCATGTGCTTCGTTTTCAGTTACGTATTGCTCTGTAGCTAGTCAGGTTGAGTTGACCTGCAATTATCTGTACAATGACATAACCACACATGAGTATGTGTGGAGGAATTGATAGTTCCTATCAAAACACATTCCTGGAGTTCACATGTCAACTGTAGATTGAGTTGTCTGACCATTGCTTATCCAACTGACCAGAAACTTTCCAGTTAGTTTTTGATTAAACCAATTTAATCATAATTAAATTCACACACTTTTAGAATGAACTATTGTAAATTGTGAAAGCGTACAAAATTATTATATCTTTTGAAAGAACAATTGTAACAAATATTTGACATAACAATTGTGTTTCGTATGAAAATGACAATTGAATCGAGTGGGTGCCTACCTCCCAGTAGACATTTTTTCGCACGCCCTCTGTGTACGCCTGCTTGAACTTGCTGTCATGGTTACACGCGGTGATGGCAGCACTGAACTGTGCCATGGGGTGTAGTGTGCTCGGGAAGTTCTTGAGCATTGTGACAACGTGAGCTGGCAGGTCAGCTCTGTTGGCCCATTCCTGTATAACAACAACCCAACTTCTGCACTGTCCACATCACTGACCCCCGAGAATTAATAATTTAACTACACTACAAAAAGTTTTACAGATATCGTATGGGAGCATGTTTTCTGATACTTAGAATCTTTCTACGTATTGAGTTTTAATTTGTCATCATTTTTTTCAGTGAAGCTTTTTCATGTCTGCTTTCATCGGATAGACCAAAAAGTGGGAACTTAAACAAAACAAGATACATCTGGTCTACAAGACATGTTTTATAAGCAAAACAAACCCTGTTGGTATGCTATGCATGATCTGTAATTTTACATGACCATCAACAAATACAACAAAGTCGATACTAGCAATAGTCATAAGTACTTTATCAGACACTTATACCAGCTGACATTTTACCTGGTTGGTATCAATAGAATAGAAACTAGTACTTTCAGTGCGTCACTCACCTTTGAGACGGCCTTGACCTGAGCGTCAGTGGGGATGTCCCCTGTGAGGAGGAGCCAGAAGAGCCCTTCGGGGAGCATCTCTTTGCCTCCAGCAACCGTCGGCAGGAGCTTCTGGCACTCGGGGATGCTATAGCCACGGAAACGGATGCCCTCGTCCGGGTCAAGTACGGACGTCTCGGTGACCAGACCCTTGATGCCACGCATACCTCCGTACATCTGTAACAGTCAGGACATAGCTGTAGACACCACCCACAAATGGGTCAAGAGGCCCTGAAATCCTTTGGACTATATTGTGATTTTGGTGAACTGTAGTGACATACGCTGCATGGAGTGTCACTACAACATGTTAGACTGTACGTAGATAACTTGTGTGTATGATAGACTTTGTGTGCTAAGAAGAAGTGTTGTCTGGAACAGAAAATGGTCATAGGAGAATGGCAGGGAAGAAGGAATGAAAAGGACAGGAAAAAAGAGACGTACTGTAGAGCAAACATCTAGGACAGAAATAGCAGAGGTGGCTTCATTATAGAGGAGAAATGAGCCATCAAACCATAAATAAGCACATCTTAATTTCTAACGTTAATTAATTACATGACGCGCGAAGTATACAGTCAAATAATGTGGTACTGCTAATTGCAATTGGCATTATTGATCACTTCTGGACCCCCTCACTCACCATGTCGACGGTGACCTCCCCGACCTTTGTGTTTCCATGCTTGCTGCGGAATTCCTTCACAGTCTTCTGGAACTCTGGTACTAAGTTGGCCATGACATCTTTGAGATTCTACAAGGTGAAACATTGCAAATATGACACAGGGTAAACAGTACTCATGCAATCAACATGTGACTAGCTCGGTTCAGGATATGTTGCTCATCTCCCAAATCTTAATACAGGATTGTGTCAAGGAAATAAAAACAAGGCATTACCTAAGATTTGTTTTCCATGTATACATAAAGATTAACTTTGTATGTAATATTTGACAACATTAAAAAAAATACATTTGTTGTACAAGTTCAGTTTTAAAACAAAGTGTATAGCAAATTTTAATTAGCTAGGTAATCATTTGGTAATGTGGCATCAGAGATGGCATACACTGGCTTCAGACGGACCCTTTCTACACATTCAGAACATGTTTACAATCATAACTTTTGGGTCGAAACGAAGCATACTACCATGAATTGTGCAAATAGATTTTGTTGCGAGATATTCGTTTATTCATAAAACATGAAAGAAATAATTTGCACAACAATGCCTCTTGAAAGTTAAAAAGGAAAACTGTATATTCATAACAACAGACACATGATCCTGTGACATATATAGTGTCAGGAAATGAATTAATGTCTATTTTCTTTGGAATGTTGACATATACCTTACATGTATACAAGTCATTTTATTACATCTTTAAAGATTCATATTTCAGTTTTTAACAGTTTGAAGCAACCGTGAATCTTTCGACGTGTGTGTCCATAGCAGTTATTTATTGGACATTTCTCAAGAGGATACAATTAGATGGGGCAATATGCCATGGCTATAGTACTAGGTGCGCTACACATTAAGTTAGAGGGGACAATATGTCATGGCAACAGTACTAGGTTGGTCACACATTAAGTTAGAGGGGGCAATATGTCATTGATTGGTCACACATTAAGCCTATATTAAAATGCACCTGTTTCTATTGCGTATCTTGTCTAAGTATCCAAACATTTCTGAAATGAATGTCCATAAATATTTTTAGGGGAAGTTCCGGTTCTGGTTCATAACAGGTGTACGTAGAAACCAGCTCCATAAAATTCTTTCTGAATCTAAGTTAATAATACAAACATTTAAACTTCAGCTACTTTGTAAACTAATACTTGTAAACTGTAGAAACATTTAGAAGTTCCTACCCTAAAGGATAGTCTCTTTGAAATTAAACCTCGAATTAAAATTGTTCCCGTAACTACCAAAAGTAAACAAAAGAAAAACACCCCGTGCAACAGCCAACACACAAAACTGAGACAGAAATTAAGCACAATAAATCAATTAGACAAATAACATAATAAATAAATTAGACAAATAACATAACTTAATTAAATTAGACAAATAACATAACTTTGTTAAATTTAATTAGTTAAATTTAGAATAATAACATAACCAGTTAAAATAGAATATAAAATTGTGTGAAGACATCCTGCACATCCTTTACTTTATACTAATGTGGCTTTTACACCAAGGCACCTCAATTAAACCTACAGTCGCCCTGGGTTTTCCACCTTTCAAACTAATATCTTTCTCCCTCAGCACTGCCTTGGTCTTTTGGACCTACCAAATAATATACATATTTTATATAAACATAATAAATACAAATATTCAAATCAGTATATATATATATTGTATACCTAAAGTTTAACCAATTATGGCATCTACTGGTAAAAAAGCCTAGAACAAAAGTAAATCAGAACTCGAAGGGACAACAACTGAGGAAGAAGTTTGGATTTGTACAATTTGTAAACAAAAATTCAAGGGACAAAACTAAAAACTGCTTGAATGTGAATATTGTGAAGAACATTTCTGTATATAGTGTGTAAGCATTACCGACAAGGAATATAAATGATGACAGCCAAAACAGACATTCATTGGTTCTGCCCACCTTACAAAAAAACAATCATAAAAAACAAAATGAAAAAAGCTATGAGGAAAGAGGTGAAATCTTCCTAAAAAAGTTGAAGAAAGGATTGCTCTCTCAGAAAATGAATTAAAAAACAAAAGTGGATGAAAAACGAGTAAACAAACTGATCGCAGCTAGAAAAGCATCAGCCCAGACAGACAGTACAATTACCACAAATGAAGTCAACGTGATTCATAACCAGGTTAAAGAACAAAACTTGGAATGTAAAAAAGATTTAAAAAAACTAAACAATGTGATCATCTTTAGCATAACAGAATCAACATATCAGGTACAAATCACAAAACAGCAATATGACGAACAACAAATCCTAGAACTATGCACAGAAATAGAAAATCATTATTATACGACAACGAATAATGTTACAAAAACAATAGACACACATGATAAACAAAAAGACCTAGGGGTAACCTTTGACTCCAAACTTACATTTGACGAACATATAAGCCAAGTGGTAAATAAGATAACTAAAATGACCCATTACTATTTTCCACTCTACAAAACAATGGTTAGATCCCACCTAGACTATGCCATGGCAGTATGGCATCCATATAAGATAAAACACAAAATTGCCTTAGAAAACATTCAGAGAAGAGCCACTAAAGAATTACCAGGTACGAGGGATCTATCATATATATATAGAAGACTTAAATTACTTAGCCTACCTACATTAGCATATATCGAAGATTAAGAGGAGATACATTAGAAGTCTACAAAATAATGCACAACATTTATGACCACGAATCTGTACCAAATCTTTTGAGAAACAATGAAATATCACAAAGAACAGGAAACAGAGGTCATTCTCTAAAATTATTCACACAAAGAGCCAAACTAAACCTAAACAAAAATGTATTTCCAATTTGAATTACCAAACCATGGAATAGTCTCTCTGATATAGTGGTAACAGCTAAATCCCTAGAATCATTTAAAACCTGACTAGACAAATTCTGGTATAACCAGGATATTGTGTATAACTATGAAGCATCGTTAAGAATAACCAACAATAGAACTAGAACACACGATCTTATATTAATAGATTATGAAAAAACGAAGAGCTGATCACAGAGGAACACAGAATCCTATGATCAGAACCGTCCTAAGGTATCCTAAGGTAAGGTATTAAAATGGTATTGTACTGTTGCACTTGATGTGCACTTAGCTGTAACAGGAAAGGTAGATAGCATCTGTGATTGTAGAAATGCAGTGGCTTACAAGTTATGCTGTACAAAGAGGTAAACTCTGGACTTATTCTATGTGTGAACCCACCACTGGCCACCAGCAGTGTTACATAAAGGTCAAATTTGATCAGTGTAGATTCACATCAGGGTCACCATGACCTTTGTAACTACATATATTCCACAATGGACTGAAGTTAAATTTGTGCACAGGACTAGACAGGAGAATGTCTTACAAACCTATGACCCATGTCAGCTGAAGAGAGCAACTGAGGAACAGGCATTTTGCCTGTTTAACGAAAAAACTTACACACGTTTGAACTTTGTGTTATAAGCAAGTTTTAATAATAACTGAGTGAACCAATGTATATATACTTGGTACATGCTATGTTATGTTGTGTATTTCTGCCAGAGATGTGGGCCAATGGACAAGCAGATAAGAAGCTCATTTATGGCTGCACTAATGACCCTAAATGTCACCATAAAGGCACCAGCTTGGCTGAGCTTTTGGAAGGTTAATTTATTGCAGCCTGGTGGTGTTTGTTAACATCCAGTGCATTGTAGGAGACCCACCTAGCAGCCATGGAGAATCTATGCCAATCACCAGGCTTCAGAAACATTTGTTAATTTCACTTTCTTTGATCTTACAGATTTGCTTGAAGCAACCAACCCTGACCAATATTTTTAAGTCCATCACAACAGTGAACTACAGGTGTGTCACAAGGACACACACTGTATTATGTACATGTATATCACCAAACAAAAAACTGACACCATTGCACTGAATCTCAGTATTTTAAAACAAATTGTGATATGACTATTTTCTTGAATCACGACTTTGAATACTGTAACTGACCAGTGTAATTTGTATAGCTAAATGAAAGAAATTAAATGTATGGTATCATTGCAAAATGATCAAACACAGCCTGTCTTGTCTTTCCCTCAAGATGATTCCATTTGAAATGTGCAAGGAAGTTAAAAATAGCCTAAGTTTTAAAGAGGACCCCACTTCAGTTTTCAGTGGACAATTGGACATGGACAACATCACAAGGGGTATAAAGTGGATGGGTAATAGGAATGGACAATAGAGTAGGTTGTATAGTGATCTCAATTGCCTTTTATTGACCAGTTGAATAGTGATCTCAACTGCACTTTATTGACCAGTTGAATAGTGATCTCAGCTGTCCTTTATTGACAACGCTTTGGCCAAAGGCAAACACACATGAATCATCAAATCAGGACATCTGAGTCAGCAGAACGTGAACACTACTGTGGTGATATATCATGCATGTGCCTTCACTTAATTGTTAGGGTTGTTTTAAGATGATTTCAGGCAGG
>JAODUO010006207.1:0-12203 GCA_025642075.2 Ridgeia piscesae
CCCAACCCCAAACGATTTGGGAAATTTCGGGTGACCCGCAACAATGACTGCAGTGTATTTGACTTTGTTAAAGTTGCATGCAATGTCTGCCTTAATGACATTTGTTAAGAATTTGTATGCATCCCTGCATGCACGTATGCAATGTGCGCGTGCTTATTGTTTGTGTATCGTCTTAATTACAATAAAAGTCGACACCATTTTGTGAGTTTGCAACGTTTTATTTACAAATTCTATACCATGTTTCAAACATTTAATACCCAGAGAAAAGGTATTAAAAAATTCTTGAACCTAACATTTCCAATTCTTGTCAAACACCCAAGAGAAAGTGCCAAGCATCATTTCGTGTCTTGCATAGTCACTTTGTTTCGCATTTTAAATATCATGTCCGATTTCATACATTCACGAGTGACATCAAAAGTTATTTGTGTGTTTGTGTATAAAACACATACATACATACATAAAATAGGAGTCAGTGGTCGGTTCGTAAACAAACAAATAAACAAACAGTATATAAATATGTATATAAATATGTAAATACCAAATGTCCACAAGAATATGAACGATGACTTGAGGTTGTTTTTAATTTTAAATAAGGCAAGGGGAGGTCGAGATTCCGTCGGGTTGTACTCTTCTTTTAGCATAAAAATATGTTAGCGCCGAACGTTCTTGTATGTATGTAAATATTGACCCGTGTCTTGTTCTAAACCCTCGATTTGTCCCCACCCTTTTTTCCGGTCTTTCATCGATCCTGTGTCAAGTTATTTCGTTTTCAATCCCTTTGTACTGTATTTATCTTTGGCCCCGAAACAATAGTACGTTTTCGAGCACAACCCGACAAAACCTTCACCTTTCCATTCAACTTTAAAAAGTCCCGGTGTTCGTTTGTCGTGACGCATACGCTCCTGGCAACAAGGATGAACTATTACCCATTCCTTGCCGGCTAGCCGACAGGCGACGTATTCAGGAGCGTGCGGTTTACAGCAAACACCGGGAAACCATTCCGATCTTGCCCTTTAAATCAATTGGAAAGGGGCTCGATGTTTTAAAATCGTAATAAAATTAAGCATTGAGCTTCGCTACGGTAACCTAAACGCAATTGGAGGGAGGCCGAACGTAATTGATTTTTTGTT
The DNA here is from genome assembly GCA_025642075.2 of Ridgeia piscesae. Taxonomy (NCBI): domain Eukaryota; kingdom Metazoa; phylum Annelida; class Polychaeta; order Sabellida; family Siboglinidae; genus Ridgeia; species Ridgeia piscesae. The sequence goes on from JAODUO010006207.1 coordinate 1,131, forward strand.
GAGTGTTAGTTGGTACACGGTTTCAGTAATTGGATCTAGCTGGCGAAAACGGTGGAATTTATTCCTCGACTCGCAGTTTGGTCATTACAAAATATAACATTTTTATGTTTTGATAAATCTGTAGCGCATTTTCCATAGGCACTGTTCCCAATTAATTTCATTGTATCTGCTATTATGGTTTTGTCCGGATGCACGTCACCTTCGCGGCGTGCATCCGAGACGGTGTCGGCAAAAGATGCGAAACACGGACTGGCTTCGTACTCTATAATTTGGTAAACGTGAGAGACGACCAGTCCGTGTTTCAGGTACCATTTTAAAAGTGGAGTTGCTAGTACTATTTTTCCCCGTAATAAGAACCTATTAGTGAACGACAAGGCTGTTTTAAGATGTCGTGTTTTATAGCATACGAATACATGAACTCACCAATGTCATCTCTAGAAATGTTTGCGTTTTTAAAAATAGGTTGCATTTCTGCGAAATAAGTCCTTAAGTGGTCCGGAACTGAAATATCACACTCTACTATCCCAAATAAATTTCCATCAACAATATTTTTCAAAACTTGTTGCTGTGTCATTTCCCATTTCGGATTACAGTTTGGAAATTTTGAATCTAAAAAGTGTTTTATATCTGGACTTGTCCGCATATTTAACCACTGACATTCCCACATTTCAATTACCTCCCCGTAATGTTTTAAATAAGTAGTATTCTTTTTGGTGGTCGACAGAAGATCGGCCATCGACTTCCCGTTGACGGTGTTGGTGTGCTCCTCTTGGCATGGGCAACCGTGAAAAAAACACCCGTGAAATTTATAAATAGTTTTCGTCTCTGCACACCATCCGTCAACGGGAAGATGACGATGGCCGATCCTCTGTTCTTTTCCGTTAAATTGGTGTTTAATACAAATATTTTGACTATGAGAAAGCCACTCTAACCATTCTAACGATGTTTTTCCATATTTACGGGACTGTTTTGGTTTAAAGTTGGATTCAGCGGTGCGGTAGATATAGCATCCGGTGGGCATGTTTTGAGAAATGGACCAAAGATAAAGGGCGTTTGCATCATAACCAACAATCGCCCGGCATGTAAGTGCTAGGTGCCTTTTGGCGATAGTAAAGGTGCTTGGTTAAACAGTGTAAATATATGTCGCGGGGTAAAGTGTCGAACAAAAATTTCATGGTGAGTCCCGGCACACTAATACCGTCTTTAAACATATCTATGTGGCGCAATTTGTAAAACAGGAATTGTTTTTCAATGGCTTCCAAAAACGGAACGACGTCTCTATTTATACCAAATGAGAAATCACGAAACGTTTTTCGTGTGAGCAGTTTTGCTAACGTAATTTGATCGGAATATCTCGTTTTTCAATTCGCTGGAAAAGCTTCCTTAGGCGAAAGAATTCGCAGACGAGTTTAACGAGTCACCACTTGAGGGAAAGAAACTTTTCTGCAACCGTCGACTGGTTAGCAATTCTGGATCGTACAAAAACCGACCAAGTAATCCAAATCGGGTCCGAAACATTTAAAGTATATTTCGTTTTTAACACTGAATACTATTTCTCGCATACTATTGAACATATTCAGTTTTTAACATGCTGCCACGGTCCTTGTTCACGTTCTCACCGCGTCGCATCGTTGTTGTCGTCTACATCGTTTTATTTGCCATTATTTTAATTGAAATTTAATATCTTCCAAATCGTGAGATACAAATCACTGTAATTCATTTAACTGTAATCCTGTGAAAGAGAAGCCAATTTAATTTATAAATATTCCTGATATGATTAACTTTCACCCTCTATTCTTCGGCATCATTATTTCCTAATCACTATCTTGATCAGACAAAGCACGTAGATAGACGTTTCGTGCCGTTCAACGTATTCAACGTTCAAAAAATGTTCAAATTTTTCAAAATGTTATGTGGGGAATTAAAGTCACAAATGTCGACCTTTTCGTTTGGTAAACAATCAGTCAAACTTTCTAACTGAGATTCGCGAGCCACCGTGATTTTGGACTATTCGGAGCAAATCGAATATCAAAAACATTAAATAATGCAAAGGAAAATCATTTCTGAAAAATAAAATTTTCATTTTTAAAAAATTGACCCCGTGAAAAACACCGAAAAGCAACTCCCCGATGTCCTATTTTAAAAAAGATCGGAAAACTTTCCTCTTCAAAAATTTTTGGGTACAAGATCGTTTGGAAAATATCCTTGTAAAATTAAAAAGGTCGGGTCTTCAATGGCGAGTAAGGGCCGCAAGGGTTATCTTTTTTTTATTATAATGAATTTGATTTAAAATCGAAATTCCGTTTCTTTGGGAGGGGGGGGGCCCTGAAGGTTTTTTGTACAGTTTAATATTTAACTGGGGTTTTTTAAAAACGTAGCTCCCCCACAACGAACACGGAAAAAATAAATTGATGAAAAGGGGGTTTCCCTTTTTTCTCGAAACTAATGTTTTCCAGGGGGTTTTTTTACAAGGGGGGGGTTATTTAGGGAACCAAGGGGACGGTATTTAAGGTAAAAGAAGTCAAACCCCTTTTTTTTTTTCCATTTTCCTGCCCACCATGTTATTCCCCAGTAAACCCCTTTCCAAAAACCCCCGTAAAATGGAAAAACTTTGAATGGTTGATGGTTTTCCAAAAAAATTTTGAAAAAACCCCTTTCGGGAAAAAGGGATGGCCCAGTTTTCCCCCCTTGAGGAGGGTCAAAAAAAATTTTTATTTTTCAGGGGTTTTTTTTTTCGGGGGCCCTCCAAGAAGCAAAAACCGCAAGGGAATCGGGGCCCGTTTTTGTGACCACCAAAAAAAAACACTTTTTTAAAAAATTTAGGGGGAGGTAATTAAAATGGGGTTCATGGTTAAAGGGAAAGCCCAATAAAAAACTTTTTTTAGTTAAATTTTTAAATGAACCCAAAAAGGGGGAAAAGAACGAACAAGTTTTGAAAAAATTTTTGATGGTTTTTTGGGGAAGTGGGTTGAACACCGGGACCACTTGGCTTTTTTGAGAAAAAATTTTTTTTTAAAAACGAAAATTTTGGAAGCTTTGGTTATTTTCATGTAAAAACACGCCTTAAAAAATCTCTTCACTAATGGTTCTTTTTAAAAAAAAAATTTGCACCCACTTTTAAAAGGACCGAAAACACTGGTCGTTTATTTTCCCAAAATTTAAAAACGGCCATCCGGTTTCGCACTTTTCCGCCCCGCTCGGTCCGCCCAAAGGGTGCGTGCCCCGGGAAAAAACCATTGCTCAATAAAAATTTGGGAACAGTGAGGAAAATCGTCGATTTTAAAAAAAAAAATTTTAAGAAGCCCTGGGTGGGGAAAAATTCCCCTTTTCGCCGTGACCAATTCAAAAACCGTTACCAACTAAACCCAAAAAATAATTGTTGGCCTCCCTCTTAAAATTGGGTTTTTGGGTTTCCGACGCGGTGGAAGCTTCTTTTTTGTTTTTTAGTTAAACCATACCCCCCTTTTTAATTTGGAAAGGACACGGCCCCACGGACTCTTATGTTAGAGTTGTTTTTATACGGGCCTTTTTTTTTAACCAATCAATGGCCCGGGGCGGAACGACGCTTGAAATGTTGGCTACCGGGCAAGGGGGGGTAAATTACCCTTGTTCCCAACGTAGGTCACGAAAACGCCCCGGGACTTTTTAAATTAATGGGGGTAAATTTTTTGGGGGTTGGGGAAAACGCAGTTTGGGGCCCGAAAAATGTAAAAGGGGTTAATAAACAAAAAACAAAATTGACAACAGGTATTCTTTAGAAAAAACCAAAAAGGGGGGGGAAAAATCATTTAAAAAACAGGGAAAAATTTTTAATAAAAAGAACGGGGCGCTAAAATTTTTACTAAAAAAGAGACCCCGAGGAACTCCCTTTTGCCATTTAAAAAAAAAACCCCAAGCACGCTTTTTTGGGACATTTTTTTCTTTTTAAAACAATTTTATACTTTTTTTATTTTTTTGTTTAAACCCAAGACCCTTTTTTTGTATTATGATGGAAATTTATCCAAAAATCCAAAACAAAAATTTTCCGGAGAAACCAACTTACGTTTAAAGGGTATTTAAAAAAACAAACAAATAATCAAGACAAAAAATATGGGATTTTTTGGGGTTTGCAAGAATTGTGAAAATAGTTGGTTTCAAAATGTTTTTTAACCAGGGGGAAAAAGGGTTTTTAACATTGGTATTGAAGAAAATAAAAGGGCAAATAAAAATGGTTCACTTTTTATTGAAAAAGTACCAAACAATCAACAGGCCATTGCATCTCTCTCTCCTTTTTAACTGATTAAAAACTTATCAACTTTTAACAAAGCAAAACCTGGTTTTTTAGGGCCCCAAATTAAACGCCGGGGTTTGGGGTACATGGTCAAAAAATCATGCCAAAAATTTTCCACACATTGCAGTGGGCCTTTTTTCCTTCTCCTCCCTTTTTTCCTAAAAAATCCAAATTCCCCTTTCATCCCCTAAGACAAAATTTTCCCACGCCTGTCTTTAGTGAAAAACATGCAGATCCAGTGTTGTCCAGGTTTATCGCTCGCTTGAGTGTTGCACACGAACGCCGCTGGATATCTAACGATACCGGTCTTAGGCAGACAGTCTTTTGCTAGGACACCGACGACGATGCTTTTGGTGTACGAGTCTTCCGCAAGGAGGCGTTCTATCTGCTCCGTATCCATGACATGTCCGTGTTTCAGTAGTCGTAGACTACGTTTCTGTTTCTATAAATCTCCAAAACCGACTCGAATTCTCCGTAGACGACGACGTTGACCGTCTGCTCGAGCGGCTCATCGAAATGCATCTCCACTCGCAGGTTGCCTTTATGTACCAAATTGAAATGGGGACCGTCACAACAATCCGGTGTGATATCAAAAGCAAACAGGGTATACCCTTCTGCAAAATCCTGTCGCGTGATATCGTTTCCTTCGTCTTGAAACATCTTTCCCTTTTCCCGCAAACAGGTTAAGGTAACTTCTACATAGGTACCGTCGGCATCGAATTTAGGCTGCAGAGGTTTCGCCGGAACTTGTTGACCGTCAACGTACAATGCTAGAAAATTCAATTTGTTGTGTTTGGCGTGAAATGGATTCTTGGCGAACGTCCCGTTGTATGCATCGTTGTCCACACAACACAACACTACTCTCTTCGGAAGGACACCCAAATAAACGTTTTCGTGTGTGTGCGACATAGCTCCTCGTGGTATGGAAAACACCTTACAGTGTACCCTTCTCAGGGGATACTTGGCCGTCCCCTTCTCGAGTGCTTTCACGTGACCCATCTGCACGGCAGGATTAAGTTTGGCTTTCCTAGCGAACAAAACCGCTTCGTCGATACTTATCTTGTAATCTGGATTGTCTCCCCGGCCATCAGTGCAAAGGGATTTTTTCTTTTTGGCCTTCTGCACTTGGAAGAAAAGGTCGACGTGTAAGCGTCCCATCATATCCACGATTCGACTACCGGTAGTGTAATCCTTTCTCTTTAGGAGACCTTTGTTTTCATTGTCGGGGGCATCCCTGTGTCCAGCCGTGTCTTTGTACCATAGTGCATAGTCAACTGACTATTTTTGGCTTCCGCTCCATGACTCAACAGCGTTTCGATGTATGCACGATAAGCATAGGTGTTTGTTGAAGGCGTGACAAGTGTTCCATTCAAAGACACGTCGACTTGACTAAACAGAGAATGCATCCAGTTGTTTACGGGACCGACAGGGGCAGCTGCGGGGAGACGACCTCCGTCTCCCTTGAGCACACGTGCTCTCACAAACAGGTAAGTATTGGCCAAGTCCAGGTAATCGTCTCCCGATCCAGGCAACAAGAACTCTATAGGTCCACCCGTACCTATCGATGCTACAGGTTGATGCTCGACCCATTGTGCGTGTTCGATGCTTGTTTGAGTCATCGGTAGACTAAACAGGTCCAATTCACTCTTGATTCCCTCACAGGACAATGATGGACGAAAGCCATGGTTGGCTAATTCCCAAATATGTCGTCTGGATGCGTCTTTTGTCGTCTCCGTTTCTTGGCGACACTGACCAAACGTCTCTCGGCTTGCGCTTTATAGAACGGCGGACTAGGCGAATACCCGGTGGTCCCTGGGCACTGCTTCCTAGCATCTTACTAACCATATCCTTCCCGGTCTCTTTGAGACGTCTTTTTGCCGACGATTTAATGCTCTGTCCCGACAACACGCGCCAGCTACACCCAAAACCTGTTTTCCCCTCCTTTTCCCCAGGCCAGTGCCCCCCTTTTGTCAGTGGCATAGCACTTCGAAGATCCACCGAACAAACTACCCAACCCGTGACCTGTGCACTCTAGCTCCGCAAACACGGGGGCCTCCACCCACTTTCTGACATAAAGTTTGTAGGAGCGACTGTCGGACTATTCACTTTCAAAAAACGTGGCTTTCTCCGAAAATGAACGTCCTGTACCTACCCGTTCGAATGGTAGTGACGTCCCGCACTTCTTAATCGACCGATCTTGTGAAACCGGCAAAACAATGATTGTAATTGCAAAGTTTTTGAACCACTTCCTGCCTTCAAGGGTACTACTCAAAACGGCCAAGTATTAACGAAGTGTTCCAAAGTTGTGTGGTAAGTGCATAAAAACCTTGGCCATTCACCACCAATGGTTCTTGCCTTGTACGTGAGTTTTTAACCCCAAATTGCGAAACCTAGCAAATGTCCCGGACTAAGTAAGTCACCTTTTGTGGATTTTGCGAGCTCAGGCATTTCGTTTCCTGGCCTTTTTCAACGTGTTGTTTAGGCCCTTCAATTGGGTTTTCATAAAGCCGGTTATTTTACCCTTGCAAGTCAAATTTTCTTCGAGTTGGTCGTGCTATTGAAACGACGTTGTCCCACGGGCATTTTACCAACTTGGGGGATTGAATCTCGACCACCGCACTCCCCTGCCCAAGACTGTCTTTTCAAAGTCGTGATATAGGGGTCCCTGTTTTCGGGGGTAAGCACGGATGCATTCTGGGTAACGTAAATAAAAGAGAAGAATGGGCAAATTGGGTTGGGAATAGGCCCCAGCAATGTAACAAAGCCGTCCAAATTAGGTTCCCGGTTTTACAGGTTGTAAAACGAATATAAGTGTAACAGGATTGACAAAAAAAGGATTTGTTTAACAGAACCCAAACAACACCCCCCGTTTGCTTACGTACTTCCTATTTCCCCTTACGGTGTCTTGATTTTTGAGGTTTTTCGACGGTTTCTTCGCGGTGTCTTCGACGGGCTTTGACGGAATCCTTACCCCACCTGTAACTCCATAGCAAGAAGGCGTCCGAGAGACGGCCGTTACCCTTTTGAGACCAAGCGCTTGTCCATCCAGTGTTAAACGCTCGGGGTCCTAACCCTTTATGGACCTGGTTTTTAGTTGCCTCTAAAATTTTTTTAAAGATACATTTGTCTTTGGTTATAACTTTCTGGGGTTCTGGCTCGTGTACCCTCATCTGTACCTTGGTCGTCAATAAACGGAAACCCCGGTCCGTGCGATGATGATTTAACAGTAAAAAATTTGTCCTCCAGTTGGGTAAGTAACCTTTTTGAACATCCCCTTGGCTTTTTAAACGAACGCGACGTCAACTTTTAAACCAGGCGATTGTGTGGTTTTTTTGTTTCCTACAATCGTGCCAATTTTTTGAGAAAGTTCACCCGCGGGACCCGTACTTCGGGGAAACTGGCGTTATATGAACGACAATTTGGGACCACTTAGGTCCTCAACGTCTGTTTTCGGAAAATTTTACGCGGGCTTGAGGTACGTTAAATCGTTCCAATTCGCTTTGGTCTCTTCTTTGGTAGTGAAATACATGCCCTTTTTTTTTATAAAAACTTGCAATTGCCTATTCAAAACTCTTTTCCTTTGTCCGCCATTGTCTGTGGTCCCTTTGTTCTTTAGAGGCGTGAAATCCCCTGAGTAGGACGGTTATTTTTTTCGGAATAGACCAGGTTTCCGGGAAAAGTTGAAGCACAAGAAAATTGGTGTGGTCCTTTTAAAGCGAATGTAACGAGATCGGCTTGCCTTATATTTTTCCACCCACAAAACAGTGACGTTGAACCGTATTACAGGTTTGTGTAAGTGTAGTGTTTGTTCCTCCATTGTTAATCCTTCACCACGTCCCAGACGGGGTAAGCACGAGCAAACGTCGATACCCCCAAAACCCGTTTGTTTAGTTCGTAATAAATGCAAAAATACGGTTCGAAAGGACTTGTTTTTCACTCCACCATACTAAAACTTGATGTGTCCCAGTTTTTTTCCCATCGCTTGTTCAAAGGAAAGAACGGGTATCGGGGCGACAAAAAAAGAAGGACGAAGGTGCCCGCGAGGGGGGGGTTTCCTTTTAACCCGCCCGGGATAATTGGTCGATTAATCCAAGCCGGGTTACCATTAAATAAGGGGCTTCAGTCCTTCAGACCTCGAGCAACAAACCCCCCGGTTGAAAAGATTCCGTTTTCTCAGACGCTTCAGAGACAACGTGTTTCTTTCCGGGGACTGGACTTTCGTACACCATCTCCCCGATTTCCAACTCCGGTACCTTTTATTTTATAGGGGAAAACGTGTTTCCTTCAATTTTTGGACGATTAGAGAAGCCGTTTGTTTTTTTTCTTTGTCTTTTTTGTCTTCTTTTAGGGGGTTTAAAAGTCAAGAACAGGTTGGACTAGCTTGTCGGAAAAATTTTTAACGAAAACCTTTTACAAAAGCTTTTCCCTGTCGTTGAGGGCACTCGGTCGTGAATGCTTTGCTCAGTCGTGATAACATTTCCAATGGGTTGGCAAAAGTTTGGGATGGGCGGACTCCCAAAAAAGGGGATCGACAAGCGATTTTTTTGCGTATATGCGGTATATTTACACTGAAGCAAGGAGGACCCAAGGAGCAGAATGCTTGGAACGGACTAATAGCGCCCCAACAAAGCCCCCTTTCTTGTGAGCTACAGTAAAATCACACAAAAGGTGACTGTGGACTTAGATCCGGGTACTATTCTGTCTATGGATATGTCGAACATACATGGGTTCAATAACTCATTCGTAAAAAGGAAAATTTTGGGGGGGCCGGGTTTTGTTGCCCCTTTTTAATTGGGGGGAGAATTTTAGGAAAAAACCGCTTGAAGGTAAACACGGAGACGTGGTGTCAAAGAACTTTGACAATGTACAATACATTACCGTCTTGCACAGAGAATTCACAACGATCGAGATCGATATAAGAGACGATGCGGGACGTCACGTACCATTCGAACGTGGTAGAGTGACAGTGACGCTTTTTTTTGCAGCCCCCGGGTGAAATGGGAAATCGTTGGATTTTAATTCAAAAAGGGGTAACCCTTTTGCCTGATCAGGAGGAGGATTTTTTTGGGGTGGCCATTAAAGGGACCCCGGGGGGGTTGGGGGGGGGCGGGGTTTGGGTTAGCTGGCGGGGCGGGACAGAGCATTAAATCGTCGGCAAAAAGACGTCTCAAAGAGACCGGGAAGGAGATGGTTAGTAAGATGCTAGGAAGCAGTGCCCACGCACCACCGGGATTGTAGCCGGGGGCCCAAAAAGCCCATCCCAACGACATATTTCGGGCCAACCACCCCATCTTTCCCTTTTAAAAAAGGTGTTCCTTTTGGTGACTCAAACAAAAACAAAAATGGGTCGAGATAACCGGGCCCAAAAGGGGGGTGGACCTATAGAGTTCTTGTTGCCTGGATCGGGAGACGATTACCTGGACTTGGCCAATACTTACCTGTTTGTGAGAGCACGTGTGCTCAAGGGAGACGGAGGTCGTCTCCCCGCAGCTGCCCCCCCCCCCCCCCCCCCCCCCTTTTTTTTTTTTTTTTTTTTTTTTCGCCTTTTAAACAACCAAAATGCATTCTTGTAGGTCAAGCACGGGGGCCTTTGAAATGAAAAAAAAGGTCCCTAAAAAAAACACCCTATGCTTATGGGGGATTACATCGACCTTTTTTTCCCCAAGGCGAGCAAAATGCCTTTGACTATCCCCAACAATGTTACAAGAAAGATGACAAGCTTTGCCTGGAAAGAAACAAGGTCTTCCTAAAGAGAAAGGGGGACGGCCAAGTATCCCCTGAGAAGGGTACACTGTAAGGTGTTTTCCATACCACGAGGAGCTATGTCGCACACACACGAAAACGTTTATTTGGGTTCCTCCGGAGAGAATAGGGGTTGTGTGCAACACTCAAGGAGCGAAAACCTGGACAACATGGATCTGCATGTTTTTCACAATCGGCGTTTTTTAAAATTTTGGGTCTTAGGGGTTTTAAATTTGGGAAAGGGGAAAAGGGGGAAAAGGAGGGGGGAAAAAAGTGGACCTTGGGGTTTCCCCAACGGAAAACAATTTCTAAATTCGTGCGTCTTAATTTTTTAGGTGGCGCCCCCTGGTGGATACCAGGGTGGTTGCTGGCGAGTTAAAGCGAGTAGTATAGAGTGGGTAAATCAAGGGATGGAGGCGGGGAGGAGGGAGGAGGGAGGGGATGGCGGAGTGGCGCCACCTGGTGGATAGTGTGGTAACTGATGGCGCCACCTAGCGGAAGGTTGTGAACTAATAGTATCTAAATTCGTGCGTCTTAATTTTTTTTCTTCAAAATTAGCTCAATGGTGTTAGGGATCAAAGTAGCGCCCCCTGGTGTATACATGGTGAACCCCAAACTAGGTCAACGAACAAGTGGAGCCATCTGACGCATACTTCCTCAACTAATACCCATAAATACGTGTGTCTTGTATTTTTTTTAAAAGTTAAATTTGGGGGGTTTTCCCAAGTGGGGCCATCTGACGAATACGTCATCAGTGAATACCCCCAAAATATGTGTCTCTTATGTTTAAACCACTTCTAAAAATAGTCAATGAGGCGATCCTGGTGAGAGCGACGCGAAGGAAGGGTGTTACCCAGAAGTCCGTGCTTTTTGGGGGGTGGAAATTTTTTTTAAACAATTTAACCCCCTGAAGATATTTATAAATTGATTGCTTCTCTTAAAGGATTGATTTCTTAAAGAATTACCAGTGATTGGTTTCAATTTTGTAAGGTATGATTTAAATCTTATTACAAAAATATATCGCTCACAACGCGGTCGGCGTTGTTTTCTACCAAAAAAAA
>JAODUO010006210.1:0-12341 GCA_025642075.2 Ridgeia piscesae
CCAAGTAAAAAATTACCAAGTAACCAAGTATCCATGCAACCAAGCAACCAAGCAACCAAGCAACCAAGAAACCAAGCAACCAAGTAAACAAGCTACAATTTAAACGTGCAACCAAGTAACCAGGAAACCATGTAACCAAGCAACCAAGTAACGAAGAAACGAAGTAACCAAGCAACCAAATAACGAAGCAACCTTGTAAACAAGCAACCAAATAGCCAAGTAACCAAGCAACCAGGTACTCAAGCAATCAAATAACCAATAACCAAGTAACCGTGTAACCAAGTAACAAAGTAACCAAGTAACAAAGTAACCAAATAGCCAAGCAATCAAGCAATCAAGCAACGAAGCAACCAAGCAACCAAACAACCAAGCAACCAAGCAACCAAGCAACCAAGCAACCAAGCAACCAAGCAACCAAGCAACCAAGCAACCAAGCAACCAAGCAACCAAGCAACAAGTAACAAAGCAACCAAGCAACCAAGCAACCAAGCAACCAAACAACCAAGTTATCAAGCAATTAAGTAACCAAGCAATGTAGTAACGTAGTCACTAAGTAATCTAGTAACCATGTAACCAAGCAACAGAGCAACCAAGCAAACAAACAACCACTCAACCAAGCAACCACGCAACCAAGCAACCAAGCAACCAGGCAACCAAGCAACCAAGCAACCAAGCAACCAAGCAACCAAGCATCCAAGCAGCAAGCAGCCAAGCAGCCAAGCAACCAAGCAGCCAAGCAGCCAAGCAACCAAGCAACCAAGCAGCCAAGCAACCAAGCAACCAAGCAACCAAGCAACCAAGCAACCAAGCAACCAAGCAACCAAGCAACCAAGCAACCAAGCAACCAAGCAACCAAGCAACCAAGCAACCAAGCAACCAAGCAACCAAGCAACCAAGCAACCAAGCAACCAAGCAACCAAGCAACCAAGCAACCAAGCAACCAAGCAACCAAGCAACCAAGCAACCAAGCAAACATGCAACCAAACAACGAAGCAACCAAGCAACCAAGCAACGAAGTAACCAGCAACCAAGTAAACAAGCAATCAAGTAACCAAGCAATCAAATAACCAATAGCCAAGTAACCATGTACCTAAGTAACCAAGTAACCAAGTAACCAAGTAACCAAGTAACCAAGTAACCAAGTCACCAAGTAACCAAGTAACCAAGTAACCAAGTAACCAAGTAACCAAGTAACCAAGTAACCAAGTAACCAAGTAACCAAGTAACCAAGTAACCAAGTAACCAAGTAACCAACTAACCAAGTAACCAAGTAACCAGGTAACCAAAAGTAACCAAGTAACCAAGTAATAGTAACAAAGTAACAAGTAACAAGTAACAGAAAGTGACAGAGTGGCTTGATTGGTCAAACGATCAGGCAATGACGACGCAACTGACCAGAAGTGACCAAAGTGACAGAGTGACAGAGTGACAGAGTGACAGAGTGACAGAGTGACAGAGTGACAGAGTGACAGAGTGACAGAGTGACAGAGTGACAGAGTGACAGAGTGACAGAGTGACAGAGTGACAGAGTGACAGAGTGACAGAGTGACAGAGTGACAGAGTGACAGAGTGACAGAGTGACAGAGTGACAGAGTGACAGAGTGACAGAGTGACAGAGTGACAGAGTGACAGAGTGACAGAGTGACAGAGTGACAGAGTGACAGAGTGACAGAGTGACAGAGTGACAGAGTGACAGAGTGACAGAGTGACAGAGTGACAGAGTGACAGAGTGACAGAGTGACAGAGTGACAGAGTGACAGAGTGACAGAGTGACAGAGTGACAGAGTGACAGAGTGACAGAGTGACAGAGTGACAGAGTGACAGAGTGACAGAGTGACAGAGTGACAGAGTGACAGAGTGACAGAGTGACAGAGTGACAGAGTGACAGAGTGACAGAGTGACAGAGTGACAGAGTGACAGAGTGACAGAGTGACAGAGTGACAGAGTGACAGAGTGACAGAGTGACAGAGTGACAGAGTGACAGAGTGACAGAGTGACAGAGTGACAGAGTGACAGAGTGACAGAGTGACAGAGTGACAGAGTGACAGAGTGACAGAGTGACAGAGTGACAGAGTGACAGAGTGACAGAGTGACAGAGTGACAGAGTGACAGAGTGACAGAGTGACAGAGTGACAGAGTGACAGAGTGACAGAGTGACAGAGTGACAGAGTGACAGAGTGACAGAGTGACAGAGTGACAGAGTGACAGAGTGACAGAGTGACAGAGTGACAGAGTGACAGAGTGACAGAGTGACAGAGTGACAGAGTGACAGAGTGACAGAGTGACAGAGTGACAGAGTGACAGAGTGACAGAGTGACAGAGTGACAGAGTGACAGAGTGACAGAGTGACAGAGTGACAGAGTGACAGAGTGACAGAGTGACAGAGTGACAGAGTGACAGACAACCAAGCAACCAAGCAACCAAGCAACCAAGCAACCAAGCAACAAACAACCAAGCAACCAAGCAACCAGGCACCAAGCAACAAAGTAAAAAAGCAACCAAGTAAACAAGCAAACAAATAACCAACTAATGAAGTAATCAAGCAACCAAATAACCAACAAGTAATTAAATAAGCATATAACCAAATAACTAAGCATCCAAGTAAACAAGCAACCAAGCAAACAAGCAGCCAAGCAGCCAAGTAACCAAGCAACCAAGCAACCAAATAACCAAGCAACCAACCAACCAAGTACCCAAGTAAGCAAGTAAGCAAGCAACCAATTAACCAAGTAATCAAGTAACCAAATAACCAAGTAACCAAATAAGCAGGTAACCAAGTATCATCGAAGTAACCACGTATCCAAGCAACCAAGTAACCAAGTAACCAAGTAAAAAATTACCAAGTAACCAAGTATCCATGCAACCAAGTAAACAAGCAACCAAGCAACCAATCAACCAAGTTACCAAGCAACCAAGCAACCAAGAAACCAAGCAACCAAGTAAACAAGCTACAATTTAAACGTGCAACCAAGTAACCAGGAAACCATGTAACCAAGCAACCAAGTAACGAAGAAACGAAGTAACCAAGCAACCAAATAACGAAGCAACCTTGTAAACAAGCAACCAAATAGCCAAGTAACCAAGCAACCAGGTACTCAAGCAATCAAATAACCAATAACCAAGTAACCGTGTAACCAAGTAACAAAGTAACCAAGTAACAAAGTAACCAAATAGCCAAGCAATCAAGCAATCAAGCAACGAAGCACCAAACAACCAAACAACCAAGCAACCAAGCAACCAAGCAACCAAGCAACCAAGCAACCAAGCAATAAACAGCCAAGCAAGCAAGCAACTAGTAACGAGAGTTACCAATTCATAAGTAACAAAGCAACCAAGCAACCAAGCAACCAAGCAACCAAGCAACCAAGTTATCAAGCAATTAAGTTACCAAGCAATGTAGTAACGTAGTCACTAAGTAATCTAGTAACCATGTAACCAAGCAACAGAGCAACCAAGTAACCAAGTAAAACATTACCAAGTAACCAAGGATCCATGCAACGAAGTAAACAAGCAACCAAGCAACCAATCAACCAAGTTACCAAGCAACCAAGCAACCAAGAAACCAAGCAACCAAGTAAACAAGCTACAATTTAAACGTGCAACCAAGTAACCAGGAAACCATGTAACCAAGCAACCAAGTAACGAAGAAACGAAGTAACCAAGCAACCAAATAACGAAGCAACCATGTAAACAAGCAACCAAATAGCCAAGTAACCAAGCAACCAGGTACTCAAGCAATCAAATAACCAATAACCAAGTAACCGTGTAACCAAGTAACAAAGTAACCAAGTAACCAAGTAACAAAGTAACCAAGTAACCAAGTAACCGAGTAACCCAGTAGCCAAGTAACCAGCAACCAAGTAGCAAGTAACCAAGTAATAAAACTAACGATAACAAAAGCAACAAAGTAACAAAGTAACAAAGTAACCAATTAGCCAAGCAATCAAGCAACCAAGCAACCTAGCAACCAAGCAACCAAGCAACCAAGCAACCAAGCAACCAAGCAACCAAGCAACCAAGCAACCAAGCAACCAAGCAACCAAGCAACCAAGCAACCAAGCAACCAAGCAACCAAGCAACCAAGCAACCAAGCAACCAAGCAACCAAGCAACCAAGCAACCAAGCAACAAAGTAAAAAAGCAACCAAGTAAACAGGCAAACAAGTAACCAACTAATGAAGTAACCAAGCAACCAAATAACCAAGCAACCAAGTAAATAAATAAGCATATAACCAAATAACTAAGCATCCAAGTAAACAAGCAACCAAGTAAACAAGCAGCCAAGTAACCAAGCAATCAAGCAACCAAATAACCAAGCAACCAACCAACCAACCAAGTACCCAAGTAAGCAAGTAAGCAAGCAACCAATTAACCAAGTAATCAAGTAACCAAATAACCAAGTAACCAAGTAAGCAGGTAACAAAGTATCATCGAAGTAACCACGTATCCAAGCAACCAAGTAACCAAGTAACCAAGTAAAACATTACCAAGTAACCAAGGATCCATGCAACCAAGTAAACAAGCAACCAAGCAACCAATCAACCAAGTTACCCAAGCAACCAAGCAACCAAGAAACCAAGCAACCAAGTAAACAAGCTACAATTTAAACGTGCAACCAAGTAACCAGGAAACCATGTAACCAAGCAACCAAGTAACGAAGAAACGAAGTAACCAAGCAACCAAATAACGAAGCAACCATGTAAACAAGCAACCAAATAGCCAAGTAACCAAGCAACCAGGTACTCAAGCAATCAAATAACCAATAACCAAGTAACCGTGTAACCAAGTAACAAAGTAACCAAGTAACCAAGTAACAAAATAACCAAATAGCCAAGCAATCAAGCAATCAAGCAATCAAGCAACGAAGCAACCAAGCAACCAAGCAACCAAGCAACCAAGCAACCAAGCAACCAAGCAACCAAGCAACCAAGCAACCAAGCAAACAAACAACCAAGCAACCAAGACACCAAGCAACCAAGCAACCAAGCAACAAAGCAACCAAGTAACGAAGTTACCAATTCACCAAGTAACAAAGCAACCAAGAAACCAACAACCAAGCAACCAAGCAACCAAGCAACCAAGTTATCAAGCAATTAAGTAACCAAGCAATGTAGTAACGTAGTCACTAAATAATCTAGTAACCATGTAACCAAGCAACAGAGCAACCAAGCAAACAAGCAACCACTCAACCAAGCAACCATGCAACCAAGCAACCAAGCAACCAAGCAACCAAGCAACCAAGCAACCAAGCAACCAAGCAACCAAGCAACCAAGCAACCAAGCAACCAAAAACCAACCAAGCAAAAACCAAAGCCAAACCAAGCAACCAAGCAACCAAGCAACCAAGCAACCAAGCAACCAAGCAACCAAGCAACCAAGCAACCAAGCAACCAAGCAACCAAGCAACCAAGCAACCAAAAAACCAAGCAACCAAGCAACCAAGCAACAAAGCAACCAAGCAACCAAGCAACCAAGCAACCAAGCAACCAAGCAACCAAGCAACCAAACAACCAAGCACCAAGCAACCAAGCAACCAAGCAACCATGCACAAGCAACCAAGCAACCAAGAACCAAGCAAACCCAAACAACCAACAACCAAGCAACCAAGCAACCAAGCAACCAAGCAACCAAGCAACCAAGAAACAAGCAACCAAAACCAAGCAACCAAGCAACCAAGCAACCAAGCAACCAAGCAACCAAGCAACCAAGCAACCAAGGAACCAAGCAACCAAGCAACCAAGCAACCAAGCAACCAAGCAACCAAGCAACCAAGCAACCAAGCAACCAAGGCAACCAAACAACGAAGCAACCAAGCAACCAAGCAACGAAGTAACCAGCAACCAAGTAACCAAGCAATCAAGTAACCAAGCAATCAAATAACCAATAGCCATGTAACCATGTACTTAAGTAACCAAGTAATCAAGTAACCAAGTAACCAAGTAACCAAGTAACCAAGTAACCAAGTAACCAAGTAACCAAGTAACCAAGTAACCAAGTAACCAAGTAACCAAGTAACCAAGTAACCAACTAACCAAGTAACCAAGTAACCAAGTAACCAGGTAACCAAGTAACCAAGTAACCAAGTAATAAAGTAACAAAGTAACAAAGTAACAAAGTAACCAAACCAAGCAATCAAGCAACCAAGCAACCAAGCAACCAAGCAACCAAGCAACCAAGCAACCAAGCAACCAAGCAACCAAGCAGCCAAGCAACCAAGCAACCAAGCAACCAAGCAACCAAGCAACCAAGCAACAAAGTAACCAAGCAACCAAGCAACCAAGCAACCAAGCAACCAAGCAACCAAGCAACCAAGCAACCAAGCAACCAAGCAACCAAGCAACCAAGCAACCAAGCAACCAAGCAACCAAGCAACCAAGCAACCAAGCAACCAAGCAACCAAGCAACCAAGCAACCAAGCAACCAAGCAACCAAGCAACCAAGCAACCAAGCAACCAAGCAACCAAGCAACCAGCAACCAAGTAACCAAGCAATCAAGTAACCAAGCAATCAAATAACCAATAGCCATGTAACCATGTACTTAAGTAACCAAGTAATCAAGTAACCAAGTAACCAAGTAACCAAGTAACCAAGTAACCAAGTAACCAAGTAACCAAGTAACCAAGTAACCAAGTAACCAAGCAACCAAGTAACCAAGCAACCAAGTAAACAACTAACCAAGTAACCAAGTAACCAAGTAACCAGGTAACCAAGTAACCAAGTAACCAAGTAATAAAGTAACAAAGTAACAAAGTAACAAAGTAACCAATTAGCCAAGCAATCAAGCAACCAAGCAACCTAGCAACCAAGCAACCAAGCAACCAAGCAACCAAGCAACCAAGCAACCAAGCAACCAAGCAACCAAGCAACCAAGCAACCAAGCAACCAATTAACCAAGTAACCAAGTAACCAAGTAACCAACTAACCAAGTAACCAAGCAACCAAGCAACCAAGCAACCAAGCAACAAAGTAAAAAAGCAACCAAGTAAACAGGCAAACAAGTAACCAACTAACGAAGTAACCAAGCAACCAAGCAACAAAGTAAAAAAGCAACCAAGTAAACAGGCAAACAAGTAACCAACTAACGAAATAACCAAGCAACCAAATAACCAAGCAACCAAGTAACTAAATAAGCATATAACCAAATAACTAAGCATCCAAGTAAACAAGCAACCAAGTAAACAAGCAACCAACCAACCAACCAAGTACCCAAGTAAGCAAGTAAGCAAGCAACCAATTAACCAAGTAATCAAGTAACCAAATAACCAAGTAACCAAGTAAGCAGGTAACAAAGTATCATCGAAGTAACCACGTATCCAAGCAGCCAAGTAACCAAGTAACCAAGTAAAACATTACCAAGTAACCAAGGATCCATGCAACCAAGTAAACAAGCAACCAAGCAACCAATCAACCAAGTTACCAAGCAACCAAGCAACCAAGCAACCAAGCAACCAAGCAACCAAGAAACCAAGCAACCAAGTAAACAAGCTACAATTTAAACGTGCAACCAAGTAACCAGGAAACCATGTAACCAAGCAACCAAGTAACGAAGAAACGAAGTAACCAAGCAACCAAATAACGAAGCAACCATGTAAACAAGCAACCAAATAGCCATGTAACCAAGCAACCAGGTACTCAAGCAATCAAATAACCAATAACCAAGTAACCGTGTAACCAAGTAACAAAATAACCAAGTAACCAAGTAACAAAGTAACCAAATAGCCAAGCAATCAAGCAATCAAGCAATCAAGCAACGAAGCAACCAAGCAACCAAGCAACCAAGCAACCAAGCAACCAAGCAACCAAGCAACCAAGCAACCAAGCAACCAAGCAACCAAGCAACCAAGCAACCAAGCAACCAAGCAACCAAGCAACCAAGCAAACCCAAAACCAAGCAACCAAGCAACCAAGCAACCAAGCAACCAAGCAACCAAGCAACCAAGCAACCAACCAACCAAGCAACCAACCAAGCAACCAAGCAACCAAGCAACCAAGCAACCAAGCAACCAAGCAACCAAGCAACCAAGCAACCAAGCAACCAAGCAACCAAGCAACCAAGCAACCAAGCAACCAAGCAACCAAGCAAACATGCAACCAAACAACGAAGCAACCAAGCAACGAAGTAACCAGAACCAAGTAAACAAGCAACCAAGCAACCAATCAACCAAGTTACCAAGCAACCAAGCAACCAAGCAACCAAGCAACCAAGTAACCAAATAATCAAGTAACCAAGCAACCAAGTATCCAAGCTACCAAGTAACCAAGCAACTAAGTTACCAAGCAAACTAGTAACCAATCAACCAAGTAACCAAGTAACCAAGCAACCAAGTAACCAAGTAACCAAGTAACCAAGCAACCAAATAACCAGGAAACAAAATAAAAACAACCATGTAACCAAGCAACAATGTAAACAAATAACCAAGCAACAAAGAAACCAAGTAACCAAGTAACCAAGCAAGCAAGTAACAAAGAAACCTAGTAACACAGAAATCAAGTGTCCAAGCACCGAAATTACCTAGCAACCAAGTAACCAAGCAAATAAGTAACCAAGCAACCAAGTAACCAATCAACCAAGTAACCAGGCAACCAAGTAAGTGAGTAACCAGGTAACCATATAACCAAGTAACCAAGTAACCAAGCAACCAAGAAACCAAGCAACCAAGCAACCAAGTAATCAAGCAACCAAATAAACAAGCAAACATTTAACCAAGCAACCAAGCAACCAAGCAACCAAGTAATCAAGCAATCAAGTTACCAAGCAACCAAGCAACCAAATAACCAAGCAACCATGCAACCAAGCAACCTAGTAAACAAGCAAACAAGTATCCAAGCAACGAAGTAACCAAGCAATCAAGTAAACTGGCAACCAATCAACCAAGTAAACAAGCAACCTTGTAATCAAGCAAACAAGTGTCCAAGCAACGAAGAACCAAGTAACCTAGTAACTAAGTAAACAATTAACCAAGTATTCAAGTAACCATGTAATCAAGTAATCTAATAATCAAGTAAACAAGTAACCAAGTAACCAAGTAACCAAGTATCCAAGCATCCAAGTAACCAGGCAGCCAATTACCCAAGTGACCAAGTGACCAAGTAACCAAGTAAACCAATAAACAAGTAAACAAGTAAACAAGTAAACAAGTAAACAAGTAAACAAGAAACAAGTAAACAAGTAAACAAAATAAACAAGAAAAAAAAATAAACAAGTAAACAAGAAACAAGTAAACAAAAAAAGTAAACAAGTAAAAAAGTAAACAAGTAAACAAGTAAACAAAAAGTAACCCAAAAACCAAGTATCCAATTAAAAAGTAACAAGTAACAAAAAACCAGAAACGTAACCAGGAAAAGTAACCAAGTATAATAACCCAAATAACCATATAACCCAAACCCCAAACAACAAGAACCAAGTTACCAAGAAACAATAACCAAGCAACAAGAACCCAGAAAGCCCCAACCAAGCCCCAAAAAAAAAAAAAAAAAAACCCCCCCCCCCCCAAAAACCCCAAAAATCAAAAGGAAACCAAAAAAACCAAAAATAACCAAGCAACCAAAAACAGTACCAAAAACCAAGAAAAAGAACAAGACCCAGCAACAAGCAACAAGCAACAAGCAAACAAGCAAACAGAAAACCCAACAACAAGCAACCAAGCAACAAGCACCAGAACAAGCAACCAAGAAACAAGACCAAAACCAAGAACCAAGAACAAGAACCAAGAACCAAGACCAAGAACCCAAACAACCAAGCAACCAAGCCCCAAACCAAACAAAACAACCAAGCAACCAAGAAAACCCAAAAACCAAGAAAACAACCAAGAAACAAGCAACCAACAACCAAGCAACCAACAACCCAAACAACCAAGCAAAAAACAACCAAGCAACCAAGCAACCAAGCAACCAAGAACCAAGCAACCCGCAACCAAGCAACCAAGCAAACCAAAAGCAACCAAGCAACCAAGAACCAAGCAACCAAGAAAAAAAGCAACCAACAACCAAGCAACCAAGCAACCAAAAAACAACAAACAAAACCAACAACCAAGAACCAACAACCCAAAAACCCAACAACCAAGACCAAGCACCAAGCCCCAAACAACAAGACCAAGCAAACAGAACCAACAACCAAGAACCAAGAACCAAGCAAACCAAAAACCCAAAAACCAAGAACCCAAACAACCAAAAACCAAAGAACAAAAAAAAACAACCAAAACCCAACAACAAGAAACAAAACCAAGAAAAAAGAACCAAAACCCAAAAACCAACAACAAGAACAAAAAAAACCAGAAAAGAAAAACAAAAACCAAGCAACCGAAAACCACAACCGAAACCCAAACAAATAAGCCCAAACAACCAAGAACCAACAACCAAGAACAAGGGAACCAAGAACAGAACCAAGAAACAAGCAACCAAGACCAAGAACCAAGCAACAAAAAAAGCAAAAAGAACCAAGAACCAAGAACCAAGAAAAAAACCAAGCAACCAAGAACCAAGAACCCAAAAACCAAAAAAACCCAAAAACCAAGAACCAGAACCGCAAAAACCCAAAACCAGGAACCAAAACCCAAAAAAAAAAGAAACAAGAACCACAACAAAACAAAAATAAGCAACTGAACAACAACCAGAAAAGCAACAAGACCCAAAACCCCAAAAACCCAAACAACCACAACCAAGAAACCAAGAAAAAGAACCAAGCCAAAAACAAAACCCAAAAGCAACCGAAAAAGAAAAAAGGAAAAGCAAAAGCAAAAAAAGCAACCAAGCAAAAGCAACCAAGCAACCCAAAAACCCCAAAAAACAACCCAAACAACCCAAACAACCAAGTAACCAGGCAACTAAGCAATCAAGCAAACAAGTAACCAAACAACCTGGTAACCAAGCAACCAAGTAAGTGAGTAACCAGGTAACCATATAACCAAGTAACCAAGTAACCAAGCAACCAAGAAACCAAGCAACCAAGCAACCCAGTAATCAAGCAACCAAATGAACAAGCAAACATTTAACCAAGCAACCAAGCAACCAAGTAATCAAGCAATCAAATTACCAAGCAACCAAGCAACCAAGCAACCAAATAACCAAGCAACCATGCAACCAAGCAACCTAGTAAACAAGCAAACAAGTATCCAAGCAACGAAGTAACCAAGCAATCAAGTAAACTGGCAACCAATCAACCAAGTAAACAAGCAACCTTGTAATCAAGCAAACAAGTGTCCAAGCAACGAAGAACCAAGTAACCTAGTAACTAAGTAAACAATTAACCAAGTATTCAAGTAACCATGTAATCAAGTAATCTAATAATCAAGTAAACAAGTAACCAAGTAACCAAGTAACCAAGTATCCAAGCAACCAAGTAACCAGGCAGCCAATTACCCAAGTGACCAAGTAAACAAGCAAACAAGTAAACAAGTAAACAAGTAAACAAGTAAACAAGTAAACAAGTAAACAAGTAAACAAGTAAACAAGTAAACAAGTAAACAAGTAAACAAGTAAACAAGTAAACAAGTAAACAAGTAAACAAGTAAACAAGTAAACAAGTAAACAAGTAACCAAGTAACCAAGTATCCAAGTAACGAAGTAACGAAGTAACGAAGTAACGAAGTAACCGAGTAAACAAGTAACCAGGTAACCAAGTAACCAAGTGAGTAAGTAACCAAGTAACCATATAACCAAGTACCCAAGCAATCAAGTAACCAAGTTACCAAGAAATGAAGTAACCAAGCAACTAAGTAACCCAGAAAGCAAGAAACCAAGCAACCAAGTAACCAAGCAACCAAGCAACCAAGCAACCAAGCAACCAAGCAACCAAGCAACCAAGCAACCAAGCATCCAAGTAACAATGCAACTAAGTAACCAAGCAACCAACCAAGCAAGTATCCAAGCAATCAAGGTACCAAACAACCAAATAACCAAGCAACCAAATAACCACGTACCAAATAACCAAGTAAAAAGTAAACAAGTACCCTAGCAACGAAGCAACGAAGCAACGAAGCAAACAAGCAAACATGAAACCAAGCAACCAAGCAACCAAACAATCAAGCAGCCATGTAACGAAGCAACCAAGTAAACAAGTACTCATATAACCAAGTAACCAAGTAACCAAGTAACCAAGTAACCAAGTAACCAAGTAACCAAGTAACCAAGTAACCAAGTAACCAAGTAACCAAGTAACCAAGTAACCAAGTAACAAGTAACCAAGTAACCAAGTAACCAAGTAACCAAGTAACCAAGTAACCAAGTAACCAAGTAACCAAGCAACCAAGCAACCAAGCAACCAAGCAACCAAGCAACCAAGCAACCAAGCAACCAAGCAACCAAGCAACCAAGCAACCAAGCAACCAAGCAACCAAGAACCAA
>JAODUO010006256.1:0-20333 GCA_025642075.2 Ridgeia piscesae
TCACTAGTATCACTAGTATCACTGGTATCACTGGTGTCACTGGTATCACTAGTATCACTAGTATCACTAGTATCACTATTATCACTAGTATCACTGGTATCACTGGTGTCACTGGTATCACTAGTATCACTAGTATCACTGGTATCACTAGTATCACTAGTATCACTAGTATCACTGGTATCACTGGTATCACTGGTATCACTGGTATCACTAGTATCACTAGTATCACTAGTATCACTGGTATCACTGGTATCACTAGTATCACTAGTATCACTAGTATCACTAGTATCACTGGTATCACTGGTATCACTGGTATCACTGGTATCACTGGTATCACTGGTATCACTGGTATCACTGGTATCACTGGTATCACTGGTATCACTGGTATCACTGGTATCACTGGTATCACTGGTATCACTGGTATCACTGGTATCACTAGTATCACTAGTATCACTAGTATCACTAGTATCACTGGTATCACTATTATCACTAGTATCACTAGTATCACTAGTATCACTAGTATCACTAGTATCACTAGTATCACTGGTATCACTAGTATCACTGGTATCACTGGTATCACTGGTATCACTGGTATCACTGGTATCACTGGTATCACTGGTATCACTGGTATCACTGGTATCACTGGTATCACTGGTATCACTGGTATCACTGGTATCACTAGTATCACTGGTATCACTAGTATCACTGGTATCACTGGTATCACTGGTATCACTGGTATCACTGGTATCACTGGTATCACTAGTATCACTAGTATCACTAGTATCACTGGTATCACTGGTATCACTATTATCACTAGTATCACTAGTATCACTAGTATCACTGGTATCACTGGTATCACTGGTATCACTAGTATCACTGGTATCACTAGTATCACTGGTATCACTGGTATCACTGGTATCACTGGTATCACTGGTATCACTAGTATCACTAGTATCACTAGTATCACTGGTATCACTGGTATCACTGGTATCACTAGTATCACTAGTATCACTAGTATCACTGGTATCACTGGTATCACTAGTATCACTAGTATCACTAGTATCACTAGTATCACTAGTATCACTAGTATCACTGGTATCACTGGTATCACTAGTATCACTAGTATCACTGGTATCACTGGTATCACTGGTATCACTGGTATCACTGGTATCACTAGTATCACTAGTATCACTGGTATCACTGGTATCACTGGTATCACTGGTATCACTGGTATCACTGGTATCACTAGTATCACTAGTATCACTGGTATCACTATTATCACTAGTATCACTGGTATCACTAGTATCACTGGTATCACTAGTATCACTGGTATCACTGGTATCACTGGTATCACTGGTATCACTAGTATCACTGGTATCACTAGTATCACTAGTATCACTAGTATCACTGGTATCACTGGTATCACTGGTATCACTAGTATCACTGGTATCACTAGTATCACTGGTATCACTGGTATCACTAGTATCACTAGTATCACTGGTATCACTATTATCACTAGTATCACTGGTATCACTAGTATCACTGGTATCACTGGTATCACTAGTATCACTGGTATCACTAGTATCACTGGTATCACTGGTATCACTAGTATCACTGGTATCACTGGTATCACTGGTATCACTGGTATCACTGGTATCACTATTATCACTAGTATCACTAGTATCACTGGTATCACTAGTATCACTGGTATCACTGGTATCACTGGTATCACTGGTATCACTGGTATCACTAGTATCACTAGTATCACTAGTATCACTGGTATCACTGGTATCACTATTTAGTTGCACATCATTTGGAAACATATTTATAGCTGTCCCTTTTGGGGTCTTTCATAATTTTCAACATTTTCCGGAAGCTTACAAAGCGTGCGCCTTTTCAGCACACCGTGTGACAGTGAATACTGCACAATGTGCACACTAAAAGCAGGACAACCACGGTCAATTACATTAATGACTAGCTTGCGATCGGCAAATCGTGGGATCACGTTGCCAGAGACTAAAAGTAATACGGGGTAGCAGATATGAAAACAGATTCCCTGACAGCCTGGTGGGTTTTTCTGAAATTGCATACACTTCCAGCCAATAGGAGTCAGAGCACCGTTAGACTTCCTGGACTGACCCATACGAATGTATTACCTTAATAATTGTGTCATTTGAGATTTTGAAAAATTATTTGATATGAAATGAGTACAGTAGGGCAGGCATATTAGTCGATTTAGAGCTGTGATGTGGGCGGGGCGGGACGGGGGCGGGACGGGGTGGGACGGGGCGGGGCATTCTCCCCTTCATTCTCTTGTCTCATTCTATGCGACCTTACCATCTGTTAAACACTTGCAGATCGACATCAAGACGGCATTCACGGGTCCATCTGCGTCATCCTACCCGAGAAAGTACTACATCAACGACTTCAAGGTCGGCATCACAGAAACGACATTTCATTACAATGTCCAACCGAGGTAAGTGATATTGAGAAACTTTACCACTTATTCGAGCAATATATACCAACATGTCAATGAATCGTTGTGTCTTGGCACGGAGTCAACCGTACGTACGAGTATGTTTCACATGAACGACAGTAATACATATATATATATATATATATATATATATATATATATATATATATATATATATATATATATATATATATATATATATATATATATATATATATATATATGTGTATATATATATATATATATATATATATATATATATATATATATATATATATATATATATACAGTTGGGCCAACATAAAGATACTTCACAAGTCTCAATGAAGTGCCGCTTGGGGAGATAGCCATGCGGTCATATGAATCAGGACACCGTTATAGTACACACATAATTATTGTGTTCACCTCAATATAATCATTAACTCCGTCAACGATCACTCCTTTTTGTTCACGTAGCATTTAATACACGGTGAATACTGTAAGTTAATACACATAAGTTGAAGCTGAAACGTACGATGCGAACTATAATACCTACGGCAGCCCAGAATGACTATCTATAATATGAATACTTTATATTGTAGCTTATTATTTTAAATTATGTATCCACATATGTATATTTAATGGCTATTTGTCTTAGGGCTATGCATTATTATAATTATATATTACGTACGTCCCAATAGTTTTGCTCACGTTTTATAGAACCTCATTAGTAAGTTTAGCGCATTTTTATATATTTATTTAGCTTAACTAGCTAACAGTTTAATCATGTTTTCATTAATACTATATTGCTTATTAATTATACTTTACCTATATGCCTTGTCTAGGTATGTTTAGTTGTTTCCTTAGTATAAAGCGTTATGGTATTTTATTACCCTATTATCTACTATGGAGGCTGGACACTTGTTTGAGATGGAGGCTGGACAGTTGTTTGAGATGGAGGCTGGACAGTTGTTGGAGATGGATACTGGACAGTTGTTTGAGAATAAGGGTAACCAGTTGTTTAACATGCAGGCTGGACAGTTCTATGGGATGGGAGCTGGAGAGGTGTTTGAGAAGGGAGCTGCACAGTTGTTTGAGATGAGAGCTGGATGGATATTTGAGATGAACGCTAGATGGATGTTTGAGATGGAGGCTGGACAGTTGTTTGAAATGGAAGCTGGACAGTTGTTTGAGATGGAGGCTGGACAGTTGTTTGAGATGGGAGCTGGACATTTGTTTGAGATTGAGACTGGACAGTTGTTTGAGATAGGAGCTGTGCAATTGTTTGAGATGCATGCTGGATATTTGTTTGAGATGGTAACTGGACAGTTGTTTCATAAGCAGGCTGGACAGTTGTTTGAGAAGGGAGCTGGACAGTAATTTGAGATGGAGGCTGGATAGTTGTTTAAGATGGAGGCTGGGTAGTTGTTTGAGATGGAACCTGGATGGTTGTTTAAGCTGGAGGCTAGACAGTTGCTAGAGATGGAGGCTAGACAGGTGTATGAGATGGGAGTTGCACAGTTGTTTGAGATGGAGGATGGTAAGTTTTTTAAATGGGAGCTGAACTGTTGTTTGAGATGGGAGCTGGACAGATTTGTTAAGATGGAAGCTGGACAGTGTTTCAGTTGAAGTTTGGAAATTGGTTTCAGATGATACAGGACAATTGTTTCAGATTGTGGTTGGACAGTAGTTTGAGATAGAGGATAGACAGTTGTTTGAAATGGAGGCTGGAATTTGTTTTGAGAAGGGAGCTGGACAGTTGTTTGAAATGAGAGTTGGACAGTTGTTTGAGATGGGAGCTGATCAGTAGTTTCAAACGGAGGTTGTTTGAGATGGAGGCTGGACAGTACTTTCAGTTGGAGGCTGGACAGCTGTTTGAGATCTAGGCTGGACAGTTGTTTAATAGTGTGATTGGACATTTGTTTGAGATGGAGGCTGGATATTTGTTTAAGATGGAAGCTGGACAGTTGTTTGATATGGACACTGGATATTTGTTTTAGATGGAGGCTGGACACTTGTTTGTGATGAGGCTGGTCAGTTGTTTGAGATGGACCCTGGTTTAAGATGGAGGCTATACAGTTATTTGAGATTGAGGCTAGTCAGGTGTTTGAGATCTAGGCTGGACAGTTTTAAATATGGAAGCTAGAGAGGTGTTTGAGATGGACAGTCATTTGTGATGGTAGCTGCACAGTTGATTGAGATGGAGGCTGGACAGTTGTTTGAAATGGAGACTGGATAGTTGTTTGAGATGAAGGCTGGATATTTATTTGAAAGGGAGGTGGACAGTTGTTTGATATGGAATTTGGACAGATGTTTGAGACGGGAGCTGGACAGTAATTTCAGATGGTGGCTGGACAGTTGTTTGAGATGAACACTGGACATGTGTTTTAAATTGAGGTGGACAGTTGTTAGAGATGGAGGCAGGATAGTTGTTTGAGATGGAGGGTGGACAGTTGTTTGAAATGGAGGCTGGATAGTTGTTTGAGATGGAGGCTGGACAGTTGTTTGAGATGGAGGCTGGATATTTGTTTGAGATGGAAGCTGGACAGTTGTTTTATTAACAGGCTGGACAGTTGTTTGGGATGAAGACTGGATATTTGTTTTAAAAGGGAGCTGGACAGTTGTTTGAGATGGGAGCTGGGCAGTAGTTTGAGATGGAGGCTGGACAGTTGTTTAAGATGGAGGCTGGATATTTGTTTGAGATGGAGTCTGAACAGTTGTTTAAGATGGAGGCTGTTCAGATGTTTGAGATGGACCTTGGATGGTTGTTTAAGATGGAGGTTAGAACATTTTTGAGATTGTGGCTAGACAGGTGTTTGTGATCTAGGCTGGGCAGTTGTTAGAGATGGTGGCTGGAAAGTTGTTTGAGATGGTGACTGTACAGTTGTTTGAAATGGAGGCTGGACAGTTGTTTGAGATGATGGTTGGACAGTTGTTTGAGATGAAGGCTGGACAGTTGTTTGAGATGGGAGCTGGACATTTGTTTGAGATGGAGGCTGGGCAGTTCTTTGAGATGAATGATGGACAGGTATTTGACATGGTTGCAGTGTTGGTTGTAGATATGTCAGTTGTACTACTGTGTGTTTAGATGTTTTACAGTTGCGTGAGACGGGTGCAGTGCAGTTGTATCAGATGGAGTAGTACCGTTGTGTGTATGGGAGCTGGACAGTTGTTTGAAATAGGAGCTGTGCAATTGTTTGTGATGGTGACTGGACAGTTGTTTGAAATGGAGGCTGTACAGTTGTTTGAGATGGTGGTTGGAAAGTTGTTTGAGATAGGAGCTGCTCAATTGTTTGTGATGATGGCTGTACAGTTGTTTGATATGGATACTGCACAGTTTTTTGATATGGAAACTGCACATTTGTTTGAGATGGGAGCTGGACAGTTGTTAGAGATGGGAACTGTGCAATTGTTTGAGATGGCGGCTGGTCCATCGTTTGAGATGGAGGCTGTACAGTTTTTTGAGATGGTTGTTGGAAAGTTGTTTGAGATAGGAGCTTTGCACTTGTTTGTGATGGTGGTTGGACAATTGTTTGAGATGAGATATACATTTAGTATATTTCTTGTGCAGCGTATCGATCTGCCATGCAGGAATGAACCCTGTATTATTAGAATGTAGTATTATTAGTATGGTGGCTGGACTGTTGTTTGAGATGGTACCGTATGTATGAGATGGGAGGTGTGCTGTTGCTTGAGTTGAGAGCTTTTCTGTTGTATGAAATGGTAACTGCACAATTGTAAGATATTTGAGGTGTACTGTTGCTTCAGATGGGAGTATGTGGTGGTAGCTTCATAGTTGTAAAATGTGGTGGTAGCTTCACAGTTGTAAAATATGTGAGGTATACTGTTGCTATATACGGGAGTTTTTTGTTGTATGAGATGATAGCTGCACAGTTGTACTGTTGCTTGAGAAGGGAGTTTATCTGTTGTATGAGATGGTAGATGCAAAGTTGTATGATATGTGAGGTGTACTGTTACTTTTGATGGGATTTTGTTGTTGTATTAGATGGTCGCAATTCAGTTGTAGTGTTGATTAAGAAGGTAATTTTTCTGTTGCTGCACAGTTGTTTGATATGTGAGGTGTACAGTTCCTTGAGGTGGGTGCGGTGTAGTTCTGTGAGATGGAAGCTAGATAATTGTTTGACCTGGTAGATATGCAACTGTGTGAGATGGCAGCTGTATTGGTGTGTTATTTAGATGATTTACAGTTGTTTCAGTTGGGTGCAGTGCACTTGAATCAGATGGGATCCGTACAGTTGTTTGAGATTGGAGCTGCACAGTTTTTGATATGATGAATGGAAAGATTTTTTAGATGGCGGCTTGACAATTGTTTGAGATGGTAGCTGGACATTTGTTTGAGGTGGACACTGCACAATTGTTTGAGAAGGAGGCTGGACAGTTGTTTGAGATATGAGCTTTGCAATTGATTGTGATGCTGGCTAGACAGTTGTTTGAGACGGAGGTTGGACAGTTGTTTGAGATGGTGGCTGGATTGTTGTTTGAGATGGAGGCTAGATAACTTTTTTAGATAGAGGCTGGACAGTTGTTTGATATGGGAGCTGCAATTTTGTTTGAGATGGAGGGTGGACAGTTTTTGAGATTCAGGCTGGACAGTTGTTTGAGATGGGAGCTGCACAGTTGTTTGACATGGGAGGTGTACAGTTGCTTGAGGTGGGCACTGTGTAGTTCTATGAGATGGGAGCTAGATAATTGTTTGACCTGGTAGATATGCAACCAACTGTGTGAGATGGCAGCTGTATTGGTGTATTGTTTAGATGATTTACAGTTTTTTTAGATTGGAGCAGTGCAGTTGAATCAGATGGGAGCCGTAGTTGCTTGAGTTGGGAGGTATGCATTTTTTTTAAATGGATTCTGCACAGTTGTTACAGATGGGAACTGCACAGTTTATTGAGATGGATATTGCACAGTTGTTTGAGATGGATACTGCACATTTGTTTGCGATGGAGGCTTGATAGTTGTTTCAGATGAACTCTGGACAGTTGTTTGAGATGGAGGCTGAATAGTTGTTTCAGATGAATTCTGGACAATGGTTTGACACATGGGAGCTGCGCAGTTTTTGATATGGAGGATGAACAGTTGGTTGAGATGGAGTCTCGAGAGTTGTTTGAAATGGAGGCTGGGCTGTTGTTTGAGATGGGAGATGCACAGTTTTTGATATGGAGGAGGAACTGTTGGTTGAGATTGTGTCTCTAGAGTTGTTTGTGATGGAGGCCAGGTTGTTGTTTAAGATGGCAGCTGCACATTTGCTTGAGATTGAGGCTGGACCAGTTATTTGTCTGCTATACATAAATGACATAAACAACAACATTCAGTCTCCAATACGGCTCTTTGCTGATGACAGCATCATCTATCGGAAAATCAAATCGGAAACAGATAACAACATCCTTCAGTCTGACCTGATCCAACTACAAACATGGTCCAACAAATAGCAAATGGAGTTTAACATCCCCAAATGTGTTCATCTCCCAATAACAAACAAAACCAAACCCAGATTACATTCGTATTCCCTCTGTGGTATGCTACTCTCCACAGCCCATATCTTGGAATAAAATTAGATACTAAACTAACATGGGTGAATCATATCACTGATATAGCTTCCAAATCATCAACAGTTTTAGGTACAATCAAATGAACCCTCGGAACATGCAAACCTGATGTAAAAGAAACTGCCTATAACATGCTAGTCCGACCAAAATTGAATATGCCTCTCCTATATGGAATCCACACACCACTACCCAAATTAAACATCTTGAAAAGGTACAACACTGTGCAGCCAGATTTGTAAAAAATGACGATCGATGCCAAACAGTCACAACAGACCTAATAGTCACCCTTGGATGGCCCACTCTTGAGCGATGCAGGATTATGAAACAAGCCATGACATTTTACTAAATTTAAAATAACATAATCCACATAACACCACCACTGGGCCTACTAAAATCATCAACACTGCAGTGTTCTCCTTTTACCCCCGTGCAATTCGCGTCTGGAATATGATCCCACCTCACATTACTGAAATAGATAACTCCACAGCTTTTCAAGCTGCAATAATGAACCTCCATTTCACAACACCCAATCACCTAAATTACCTGTAAAACAAACAAACAAGCTATAACAAGCAAACAAACAAACAAACATACAACCAAACGCATGCGCACAAGAAGCACTACAAACTCCTGCATTAACCCAAGTTTGGGCTGTTTGGAATTTACTACCTGAGATCTGAGACCTGGACAGTTGGTTGAGATGGAGTCTGGAGAGTTGTTTCAGATGGATAATGGTCCGTTGATTGAGATGGGAGGTAGACTGTTGTTTGAGATTGAGGCTAGACATTTGGTTGAGATGCAGTCTGGAAAGTTGTTTCAGATGGATACTGGACAGCTGATTGAGATGGGAGCTGGACTGTTGTTTGATATAATTTCTGTACATTTGTATGATATGGGAGGTGTACACTTGCTTGAGGTGGGCGCTGTGTACCCTCGGGTAGATCTATGAGATGGGAGCTAGATAATTGTTTGACCTGGTAGATATGCAACTGTGTGAGATGTTTTATTGTTTCATTATTTAGATGTTTTACAGTTGTTTGAGATGGGAGCAGTGCAGTTGAAGCAGATGGGAGGCGTACAGTTGTTTGAGATGGTAGCTGGACTGTTGGTTGAGATGGGAGTTGCACAATTTTTTGAAATGGATACTGTAGAGTTGTTTGAGATGGGAGCTGGACAGTCATTTGAGATGGAGGCTGGACAGTTGTCTGAGAAGTATGTTTGTCAGTTGTTTGAGATGGAGGCTGGGCAGTTATTAGTGATTGCAGCAGCATTATTTTTTCAGATGTAAAAAGGAAAATTGTTTGAGATGGAGGCTGGACAGTTGTTTCAGATGGAGGCAGGACAGTTGTTTGAGATGGAGGCTGGACAATTGTTTGAGATGGAGGCTGGACAGTTGCTTGAGATGGAGGCTGGACAGTTGCTTGAGATAGAGGCTGGAACTGGTGTTTGAGATGGAGAGAGGACAGATGTTTGAGAGGGGGACTGGACAGTTGTTTGAGATGGAGACTGGACAGTTGTTTTAGATGGGGACTGGACAGTTGTTTGAGATGGGGACTGGACAGTTGTTTGAGATGGGGACTGGACGGTTGTTTGAGATGGAGGTTGGACAGTTGTTTGAGATGGAGGCTGGACAGTTCCTTGAGATGAAGACTAGAGATCTAAGCTAGACAAATGTTAGAGATGGAGGCTGGATGCTTTTTTGAGACGTAGGCTCGATAGTTGCTTGAGATAGAGGCTGGACACTTGATTGAGATGGGCACTGGACAGTTGTTTGAGAAGGTAGCAGTGTTGTTGGTAGATATATGAGTTGTAGTACTGTACGAGATGGTAGTTGCACAGTTGTATGATATGTGAGGAGTACTTTTGCTTTTGATGGGAGTTTTTTGTTGTATGAAATGGTAGCTGCTCAGTTGTAGTGTTGCTTAGGAAGGTAGTTTTTCTGTTGTATGACATGGTTGCTGCACAGTTGTTTGAGATGGGAGCTGCACAGTCGTTTCATATGGGAGGTGTACATTTGCTTGAGGTGGGCGCTGTGTAGTTCTATGAGATGGGAGCTAGATAATTGTTTGACCTGGTATATGTGCAACTGTGAGATGGCAGCTGTAATGGTGTAGTATTTAGATGATTTACAGATGTCTGAGATGGGAGCAGTGCAGTTGTATCAGATGGGAGCTGTACAGTTGCTTGAGTTGGGAGGTGGGCAGTTTTTTTTAAATGGATATGGCACAGTTGTTTGAGATTGGAGCTGGACAGTTGTTTGAGATGGGAGGTGTGCAGGTTTTTTTAGATGAATACTGCACAATTGTTTGAGAAGGATACTGCACAGTTGTTTGAGATGGATACTGCACAGTTGTTTGAGATGGATACTGCACAGTTGTTTGAGATGGAGATTGAACAGTTGTTTGAGACGGAGGCTGGACAATTGTTTGAGATAGAGGCTGAACAGTTATTAGCGATGGTAGCGGCATTATTATTTGAGAAGGTAGGAATTTTTTTGAGATGGAGGCTGGACAGTTGTTTGAGATGGAGGCTGGACAATTGTTTGAGATGGAGGCTGGAAAATTCCTTGAGATGTAGACTAGAGAGATGTTTGAGATCTAAGCTAGACAGTTGCTTCAGTTAGAGGCTTGACAGTTGTTTGAGATGGAGGCTGGACAGTTGTTTGAGATGGAGCCTGGACAGTTCCTTGTGATGGAGACTAGAGAGATATTTGAGATCTAAGCTAGACAGTTGATTCAGATGGAGGCTGGATGGTTGTTTGAGATGTAGGCTAGACAGTTGCTTGAGATAGAGGCTGCACAGTTGATTGAGATGGTCACTGGACAGTTGTTTGAGATGGTAGCGGTGTTGTTGGTAGATATATGAGTTGTAGTACTGTGTGAGATGGGAGGTGTGCTGTTGCTTGTGATGGGAGTTTTTTTGTAGGAGATAATAGCTGCACAGTTGTATGATATGTGAGGTGTACTTTGGTTTTGATGGGAGTTTTTTGTTGTATGAAATGGTAGCTGCTCAGTTGTAGGGTTGCTTAAGAAGGTAGTTTTTCTGTTGTATGTCATGGATGCTGCACAGTTGTTTGATATGTGAGATTCCTTGAGATGGGCACTGTGTAGATCTATGAGATGGGAGCTAGCTAATTGTTTGACCTGGTAGATATGCAATTGTGTGAAATGGCAGCTGGATTGGTGTGTTATTTAGATGATTTACAGTTTGCTGATATGGTCAGATAGTTGTTAGAGATGGGAGGTGCGTAGTTTTTTTAGATGGATACTGCACAGTTGTTTGAGATGGATACTGCACAGTTATTTGAGATGGATACTGCACAGTTATTTGAGATGGATACTGCACAGTTATTTGAGATGGGAGCTGTACAGTTGTTTGAGATGGGAACTGCACAGTTATTTGAGATGAATATGGCACAGTTGTTTGAGATGGATACTGCACAGTTATTTGAGATGGGAGCTGCACAGTTAATTCAGATGGGAGCTGGACAGTTGTCGGAGAAGTACGCATGATTGTTGTTTGAGATGGAGGCTGGGCAGTTATTAATGATGGGAGCTGCATTATTGTTTCAGATGTAGGCTGGAAAATTGTTTGAGATGGAGGTTGGACAGTTCTTTGAGATGGAGGCTTGATTGTTGTTTGAGATCGAAGCTAGACAGTTGCTTGAGATAGAGGTTGGACAGTTGATTCAGATTGGCACTGGACAGTTGTTTGAGATGGTAGGGGTGTTGTTGCTATGTTATGTTATGTATGAGATGGTAGCTGCACAGTTGTATGATATGTGAGGTGTACAGTTGCTTGAGGTGGGCGCTGTGTAGTTCTACGAGATGGAAGCTAGATAAATGTTTGACCTGGTATATATGCAACTGTGTGAGATGGCAGCTCTATTGGTGTATCATTTAGATGATTTACAATTGTTTGAGATGGGAGCAGTGCAGTTGAATCAGATGGGAGCCATACAGTTGCTTGAGATGGCAGGTGAACATTTTTTTGAGATGGATACTGCACAGTTGTTAGAGATTCGAGCTGGACTGTTGTTAGAGACAGGACCTGCGCAGTTTTTAGAGAAGGATAGTGCACAAATGTTTGTGATGGATACTGCACAATTATTTGAGATGGGAGCTGGACAGTTGTTTGAAATGGTAACTGCACAGTTGTTTGAGATGGGAGCTGGACAGTAGTTTGAGATGGGGGCTGGACAATTGTTTGAGAAGGAGGCTGGACACTTGTTTGAGGTGGATGCGGGATATGTGACTGCTGCAAACGTAAAACAAAGAACACCTTGCTTACTGTGCCTAAATTTGATTGAGCATGAACAAAGGGATTCTAAGTAGGGTTTACAATAAGTAGCACAACAGTTACTAAAAGGACGAGTAGCTCCTCCCTAGGAGGGTTACGAGTACACATGTACTTGCTGTTAATAGTGCAACAGACCACGCTGTTTGTCCGTTATTTTCTTAACTACTCTGCAAAATATCGTCGAATAATCATTAATCAATATGTTACATGTATCATCTGGAGAATGTTTTTTAAACACCAGCAGACATTGGAGAATTCTTACTCTTCCCAAATGTGTCGCCGAAGTGGTATCCTTGCCAAGGCGACCAATATTGTGCCGCTGAGGCTACCAAAACGCCGCCGTCGAGTCAAACATATTTCGCCGACGCGTCCAAGTAGTTAGCCGACACGCCCAAAATATTTCGCCGACGCGTCCAAGGATTTCGCAGAGGCTTCCAGACATTTCACCGCCAATGTGGTAATGCTGCCGACGCGACCAGTTACCGTGGGTCATACCATTGTGAGTGATGGGAGCTGGACAGTTGTTTGAGATTGGAACTGTGCAATTGTTTGAGATGGCGGCTGGTCCATCATTTGAGATGGAAGCTGTACACTTGTTTGTGATGGTGGCTGGACAGTTGTTTGAGATGAGATATACATTTGGTATATTTCTTGTGCAGCGCATCGATCTGCCATGTGGGAATTAACCCTGTATTATTAGAATGTAGTATTATTATTATGGAGGCTGGACAGTTGTTTGAGTAGCGGTGTTGGTGCTAGAGAAGTAAGTTGTACTTCTGTAAGAGATCAGATGTGTGCTGTTGCTTGAGTTGGGAGTTTTTCTGTTGTACGAGATGGTAACTGCACAATTGTAAAATATTTGAGGTGTACTGTTGCTTCAGATGGGAGTTTTTTTCTATTGTATGTGGTGGTAGCTTCACAGTTGTATAATATGTGAGTGTACTGTTGCTATATATGGGAGTTTTTTGTTCTAAGAGATTATAGCTGCACAGTTGTACTGTTGCTTGAGATGGGAATTTTTCTGTTGTACGAGATGGTTGCTGCACAGTTGTATGATATATGAAATGTACTGTTGCTTTTGATGGGAGTTTTTTGTTGTATGAGATGGTAGCTGTTCAGTTGTAGTGTTGCTTAAGAAGGTAGTTTTTCTATTGTATGACATGGTTGCTGTAGATATATACAACTATGTGAGATGGCAGCTGGATTGGTGTATCATTTAGATGATTTATAGATGTTTGAGTTGGGAGCAGTGTAGTTGTTTCAGATGGGAGCCATACAGTTGCTTGAGAAGGGAACTGCACAGTTGTTTGAGATGGGAACTGCCCAGTTCATTGAGATGAATACTGCACAGTTGTTTCAGATAGATACTGCAAAGTTGTTTGAGACGGATTCTGCACAGTTGTTTGAATCAAGATCAGTCCCGACATGCGCTCCATTGTCATTGTAGACCGCAGATAGTTCTTGAGACGCAGCATTGCGATCTACCGTGGCTGTCGATACAGACATCACCATCAATACTATGACAGCAGTGTACATGCTGGGGGTCGGGGTTGATTTCTTGAATCGTTGAGTGTGTCTGGTTTCTCTGCGACATTCACCATTTCTCATATTGCTTTCCAGTGATCCACTTCATTGTGTAGTTCACTCAGATTTCCAGGCATGTCGTCGATGAACACCTCGTACAGATGGGCTATTCTTTCTGGTGTCATAAGCACCAGTTGTTTAGGTGTGATGTAGGCCTACTGAGCCACGAAGCGATCTTTGGGCCATTAACGCATGAATGGTTGGTACATCGCCCCCTTCTTGTATAGACAAATTTTCATAGTGTCTTTGTTTTTCAGCAAGGCTTGCTTGCTTGAACTTCGAATTCCGTTGCCAGTTCCACAAAGCCTTCATATAATTATAGAAATGTCAGAGGAAGTAGATTTTGGAGTACATACTCAATCGTTAGCAACGTGATGATGAAGTCAAACCTTTGGATTGACAACATGTAAATCCACGCTTTGCCATTCCCATCAGCCTTCATATATTCCAAAGCAGACGCTACAGCTGTGAAGTTGACCTGAATGTGTACAGTGCGTTGACACGTCTAGCCCATCTTGTCTCACAGAGCATCCTGTAGCATGGTTTTTTGTTCATGCCCAGTTTTAGCTTCTAATCTTTTAATCTTAACCCATTGACGTGAAAACATTGATAAATTGTTTCTAGTGAATTCGTATTTACCCGGCTGCTGCATTGCCAAGATAGCCTCCAGGCAGAGGCATCTATTTGTTCTGTGCACACGGGTCTGGAAACTGAGTATAGCTGTACAATGTTTTCAAAATGTTGACAAATTGTTACAAGTGAATGATGACGTTTTCGTTGCGAAAGGCTATGAACATATCTG
Organism: Ridgeia piscesae; assembly: GCA_025642075.2. Lineage (NCBI taxonomy): Eukaryota > Metazoa > Annelida > Polychaeta > Sabellida > Siboglinidae > Ridgeia > Ridgeia piscesae. The sequence goes on from JAODUO010006256.1 coordinate 14,708, forward strand.
GGCATCCTCTGGCCACCGTTTGAAGTTGGCATTTTGTGGTTGCCGTACTGATTTGGAAGCTCGTGCGGATGTGCCTACGGCTAGCTAGGCCCCTGCCCAGTTTACAACTAGAATACAGTCACTAAACACCCAGTACATAGCTAGAATACACATTCACTATACTCCCAGTTTACAACTTGAATACACAGTCACTATACCCCCAGTACATAGCTAGAATACACAGTCACCATACCTCCAGTTTACAACTAGAATACACAGTCACTATACCCCCAGTTTACAGCTAGATTTCAATACACAGTCACTACACCCCCAGTACATAGCTGGAATATACAGTCACTATACCTCCAGTTTACAGCTAGAATACACAGTCACTATACCTCCAGTTTACAGCTAGAATACACAGTCACTATACCTCCAGTTTACAACTAGAATACACAGTCACTATACCCCCAGTTTACAGCTAGAATTCAATACACAGTCACTATACCCCCAGTACATAGCTAGAATACACAGTCACTATACCTCCAGTTTACAGCTAGAAAACACAGGCACTATCCCCCCAGTTTACAGGTAGAATACACAGTCACTATTTCTCCAGTTTATGGCTACAATACACAGCCTACACCCAAGAGTACAGTCACATTATTTCCCAGTACACAGCTAGAATGTACAGTCACACATACTCAGTACACAGCTAAGATACAGTCACTTCACCCTTAGTACACAGCTAGAAAACACAGTCACTACACCCCAGTATGCAGCTAGAATACAGTCACTACACCCCCAGTACACAGGTAGAATACACAGTCACTATACCTTCAGTTTACAGCTAGAATACACATTCACTATACCTCAAGTTTACAGCTAGAATACCCAGTCACTATACCCCCAATGCGCAGCTAGAATACACTTTCACTATACCTCCAGTTTACAACACGAATACACTGTCACTATACCCCCAGTTTATAGCTAGAATACACAGTCACTATATGTTTAGTTTCCAGCTAGAATACACATTTTATAGCTAGAATACAGTCACTATGCCCACAGTACATAGCTAGAATACACATTCACTACACCCCCCAGTACAAAGCTAGAAGACAATCACTATACCCCCAGTTTACAACTAGAATACAGTCACTAAATCCCAGTACATAGCTAGAATACACAGTCACTATACCCAGTTTACAACTAGAATACACAGTCACTATACCCCCAGTACATAGCTAGAATACACAGTTACTATATCTCCAGTTTACAACTAGAATACACAGTCACTATACCCCCAGTACAAGCTAGAATACACAGTCACTATACCCCCAGCTTACAGCTAGAATACACAGTCACTATACCCCCAGTACATAGCTAGAATACACAGTCACTATACCCCCAGTTTACAGCTAGAATACACAGGCACTATACCCCCAGTTTACAGCTAGAATACACAGTCACTATACCCCCAGTTTACAGCTAGAATACACAGTCACTATACCCCAGTTTACAGCTAGAATACACAGTCACTACACCCCCAGTACATAGCTAGAATACACAGTCACTATACCTCCAGTTTACAACTAGAATACAGTCACTACACCCCTAATACACAGCTAGAATACACAGTCACTATACTCCCAGTTTACAGCTAGAATACACAGTCACTATCCCCCCAGTTTACAGCTAGAATACACAGTCACTATTCCTCCAGTTTACAGCTACAATACACAGCCTACACCCTCAGTATGCAGCGAGAGTACAGTCATATTACTCCTCAGTACACAGCTAGAATGTACAGTCAAACATACTCAGTACACAGCTAAGATACAGTCACTTCACCCTTAGTACACAGCTAGAATGTACAGTCAAACATACTCAGTACACAGCTAAGATACAGTCACTTCACCCTTAGTACACAGCTAGAATGTACAGTCAAACATACTCAGTACACAGCTAAGATACAGTCACTTCACCCTTAGTACACAGCTAGAATACACAGTCACTACAAATCCTGTACATAGCTAGAAAACCCAGTCACTACACCACTAGTACACAGCTAGAATACATTCACTACACCCCTAGTACACAGCTACAATACAATCACTTGACCCCCAATACACAGCTAGAATACACAGTCACTGCACCCCCAGTACACAGCTAGAATACACAGTCACTGTACCACCAGTACACAGCTAGAATACACAGTCACTGTACCCCCAGTACACAGCTAGAATACACAGTCACTATACCCCCAATACACAGCTAGAATACACAGTCACTTCACCCCCAATACACAGCTGGGCATTTCGATGTGACTTGTGTTACATATTTTGACCACTCCATGAACACTATTTTGACATATCTCTGATAATAATGTATTTAAAAAGTTCAACTTATGCATAGAGGAACTTAATGGTATAAAGTATTAAATGACATAAACAAATGAAAATTATATTACATAGTATGATTTTCATTTGTATCTAATTATAGCATGACTCGTGTTACAGCTAACGAAAAACAAAAAAATATCACTTGATACAAGTTTCTCTTTAAAGAATAAATGATAGCAAACAATGAATACCCTAGTCTAAAACACAAATAAATAGGGTATCAAAAATGTTGTTGGTGATGTTTAATTTTTTCAATAACAGACAAATATATTAGATAATATATTTATTAGACAGTGTTACTGTGACTCGCATTATATGAAATCCATTATCACAGATAAATTATTATGCATTTTTAGCTTGAGCAAAATTCATTATTCAGTCTGTAATTTAGGTAACACACAATATTAAATTTTTAAACACATTAACTCCAGTATACAGCTAGAATATAAATTTTACAGCTAGAATACAGTCACTATGCCTCCAGTACATAGCTAGAACACAGTCACTACACCCCCCTGTATGTAGCTAGAAGACACAGTCACTATACCCCCAGTTTACAACTAAAATACAGCCACTAATCCCCCAGTACATAGCTAGAACACAGTCACTACACCCCCCAGTACATAGCTAGAATGCACAGTCACTACACCCCCCAGTATATAGCTAGAAGACACAGTCACTGTACCCCCAGTTTACAACTAAAATACAGTCACTAAACCCCCAGTACATAGTTAGAATACACAATCACTATACCCCCGGTTTACAACTAGAATACACAGTCACTATACCCCCAGTACATAGCTAGAATACACAGTCACTATACCTCCAGTTTACAGCTAGAATACACAGCCACTATACCAGCTTCAGCTAGAATACACAGTCACTATACCCCCAGTACATAGCTAGAATACACAGTCACTATACCCCCAGTTTACAACTAGAATACACAGTCACTATACCCCCAGTACATACTAGGGGTGTAGTGAATGTATTCTAGCTGTGTACTAGTGGTGTAGTGACTGGGTTTTCTAGCTATGTACAGGATTTGTAGTGACTGTGTATTCTAGCTGTGTACTAAGGGTGAAGTGACTGTATCTTAGCTGTGTACTGAGTATGTTTGACTGTACATTCTAGCTGTGTACTAAGGGTGAAGTGACTGTGTCTTAGCTGTGTACTGAGTATGTTTGACTGTACATTCTACCTGTAAACTGGGGGTATAGTGACTGTGTATTCTAGCTATGTACTGGGGGTGTAGTGCCTGTGTATTCTAGCTGTAAACTGGGGGTATAGTGACTGTGTATTCTAGTTGTAAACTGGAGATATAGTAACTGTGTATTCTAGTATTACAATAAATAGTACATAGCTGATTTTGAAGCATACAATGAATGTGTTGCACATTCAAACATATGCTAAGTATAATATGGTATATTAACCGTTCAAGTCCTCTTCCATTTACCTATGATATATTGTGACTTAAAATGCAGTACGTGTCAACTGATTGGATCGTCACACATGCTACATAACATTTTGGAGCACCAGACCCCATTGATAGTATTTAGATTGATATATTTAATTAGTGCTTCCACTTGCATTTATGCCTAGCTACACCCCTGCTGGGGGTATAGTGACTGTGTCTTCTAGCTATATACTGGGGGTGTAGCGACTGTGTATTCTAAATATGTACTGGGGGGTGTAGTGACTGTGTATTCTAGCTATATACTGACGGAATAGTGACTGTGTATTCTAGTTGTAAACTGGGGGTATAGTGAATGTGTATTCTATCTGTAAACTGGAGGTATAGTGACTGTGTATTCTAGCTATGTACTGTGGGTATAGTGACTGTGTATTCTAGTTGTAAACTGGGGGTATAGTGACTGTGTATTCTAGCTATGTACTGGGGGTATAGTGACTGTGTATTCTATATGTAAACTGGAGGTATAATGACTGTGTATTCTAGCTATGTACTGGGGGTATAGTGACTGTGTATTCTAGTTGTAAACTGTGGGTATAGTGACTGTGTATTCTAGCTATGTACTGGGGGTATAGTGACTGTGTATTCTATATGTAAACTGGAGGTATAATGACTGTGTATTCTAGCTATGTACTGGGGGTATAGTGACTGTGTATTCTAGTTGTAAACTGTGGGTGTAGTGACTGTGTATTCTAGCTGTAAACTGGGGGTATAGTGACTATGTATTCTAGCTATGTACTGGGGGTATAGTGACTGTGTATTCTAATTGTAAACTGGGGGTATAGTGACTGTGTATTCTAATTGTAAACTGGGGGTATAGTGAATGTGTATTCTAAATATGTACTGGGGGGTGTAGTGACTGTGTATTCTAGCTATGTACTGAGGGAATAGTGACTGTGTATTCTACTTGTAAACTGGGGGTATAGTGAATGTGTATTCTAGCTGTAAACTGGGGGTATAGTGAATGTGTAAAATGTGTATTCTAGCTGTAAACTGGAGGATAGTGACTGTGTATACTAGCTGTAAACTGGACGTATAGAGACTGTGTATTCTAGCTGTAAACTGGAGGTATAGTGACTGTGTATTCTAGCTGTAAACTGGAGGTATAGTGACTGTGTATTCTAGTTGTAAACTGGAGGTATAGTGACTATGTATTCTAGCTGTAAACTTGAGGTATAGTGAATGTGTATTCTAGCTGTGTACTGGGGTGTAGTAACTGTGTTTTCCTGCTGTGTACTAGTGACTGTTTATTCTAGCTATATACTGAGTGTATTGCGTATGTTTATTCTAGCTGTGTACTAAGGGTGAAGTGACTGTATCTTAGCTGTGTACTGTGGGTATAGTGACTGTGTATTCTAGTTGTAAACTGAAGTGACTGGTATTCTAGTTGACTGGGAGTGTGTATTCTATTGTAAACTGGAGGTATAGTGACTGTGTATTCTAGCTATGTACTGGGGTATAGTGACTGTGTATTCTAGTTGTAAACTGGAGGTATAGTGACTGTGTATTCTAGCTATGTACTGGGGGTATAGTGACTGTGTATTCTAGTTGTAAACTGGAGGTATAGTGACTGTGTATTCTAGCTATGTACTGGGGGTATAGTGACTGTGTATTCTAGTTGTAAACTGGGGTATAGTGACTGTGTATTCTAGCTGTAAACTGGGGATATAGTGACTGTGTATTCTAGCTATGTACTGGGGGTATAGTGACTGTGTATTCTAGCTATGTACTGGGGGTATAGTGACTGTGTACTCTAGTTGTAAACTGGGGG
>JAODUO010006267.1:0-10246 GCA_025642075.2 Ridgeia piscesae
CCCTAGTATGTCAGAACTGAATAATGAAATGGTTGCTTCGAATAATTTCCTCGCAACCACTTCAGCTCGTACTTTTTGGGGCCTAGCAATATCTTCCAGTGTTACGTGTTTCACCGAATATGCTTTACTTGTAGTATTAAGAAGTACATTGGGTGGATAAAGAGCAAAGCAGCCAATTATGCCAGTAACATGTGCAGAAAAACATACTGGAACGAGCTTTTTGCCAAAAACTAGTTACATTAATTATATATATGGGGTTATTGGAAAATATCTTGCTAAAATAAGGCACACGAAAGGAAACTTGTGTAAGAGGCCGATACCGCATCACGTCAAATATTTTAACATTAATATGCATAACAATCATTCGCGCTAATGTCACACACACTCTCGCACGCACACACACACCCACTCAATACAGTTGAGTAGATGACTCTTTGCCCGTCATGACACCAACCACAACGCACTAATCTCGACTGGAAACAGTATGTTTAGGTTAGCAAGCAGCATGCTAAGGCAACCTACCCAAGTGCCTAATTATTTGCAATTGTTTAACTCACGGGGTCACATTTGATTTGCCTTCCTTCTGAAACAAGCGTAGAGATTATTCGATGATTTGAGACCAATATTTATTGCAATCACGCATTTCTCGGCACGCAATTTTTTATCAAGGGTGTAGCGTAGACCGGCTTCATATTTTGAAACATTGCCATGGAAACAATTACATACGCTACATAGATATATGCCAACAGTCCAGGTATTTGGCCATGCCATGAGCGCTCTGCCGACAAACAGGTAACGCCAACACTTAGACATTGCATTCATGGCGAGGTGCCATACGATAAAAACCAATACTTGTTCCAAACTACCCAGACAACTACGAGATAATATCCCAGACTTGCGTGCGACTTTCCCGTCCTGAGATGGTTTCGTCAATTCGACAAATGGGAAACTGAAACGAAGAGCAGGATTTCGCAAGTTATTTAAAACCTTTTCTTACTACATTACAGAGTATACCCTTATGCGAACAAACGTCTGGTATGGAATCGCCTCGCCGTTACCATGTTTTTGAGTTCCATATCCCAGAGAGTAGAGTGCCAAGACTTTGAACGGAATTTTGTCGTTAAGTTTAGTATCGTGAAGTCAGCAGTACGAATGTTAAATTAGATACTGCCCAAACTTCTATTTGCATACCATAGGTGGAAAGCATGAGGAGACATTGACAACTCATCGAAATGTTGAATGCGCTATGTGAATGAGAACAAGAATATGAATTATGTGCCATTTCCGACAATAATTAGTCACTTGCGTAGACAGCAAACCCATCTCATTTGTTCCTACACTTGAAACTTCATTACGAGACAAAGGCGCGTGTAGTGTAGTGGTTAGCGCATCAAACTGGCAAGCCGACGTGCCGGGTTTAATACGCGCGGACGCCGCAGCAGGCCTGATATATTTCATATAAAAATCGATGGACAGAGACTGATATTGTTAAATCGAATCGGTGCTATATGCCACACACATTTACATGGATCGTACATAAAAAGTACGCGTATGTCGCACACGCCCCTGTACCATAATAACACGGTAGTCCTATGCTTGTATATGATGAAACATACACACGCGGCGCAAGTGCATACACTGAAAGAAAACAGAAGACGGAAGAAAGCGCCCCCAGTTTCCTACACGACGTCCATCTTGAAATCTGACGTCCCAAAAAAATGGCGCGTTTGCCGATTGTCGTGACGTTGGTTCTCCGGTTTGCCGCCATATTTTCCCCCTGGGCAAGAGATACCAGTTTCTTTAATGTAATATCGACCGCGTCGCTGTGGGATTTACGCATTTGAGGCCAGTGGGTGAAGGGATGTAGGCATGAGTAAGAATCACGTCTACTTGTTTCAACATTGTTAATCACCGTGCATATTGTAACGCTCTTTTATTGTTTTTCCTCAGGTATCTGCGCCTGGTGAAGAAACAGAGACACATGGCCGACAATTTCTCGCACCATTACTGACCGACCAGGCCGATGATGTGTAGACTGGCGACGCGGAACAGTCACTCGACAGTGGGTGAAGTCTTGTTTTTAACGAGTGTAGCCATTTCGTGCAATATAACCTGGAGAATCAACGATAGCTTGACATCAATATATGTATCATAACAAGTGCGAGTGGACTTTAGTTTTAATGTTACAGTTATCACAAAGATGAGAACACAATCGAGACGTTTTAATTAGACGATTGTTCGAGCTATTTCTCACGCTATGTGACTGATCAGAACTGATATAATGAAGATGGTTTAAGCTTCGAATAATTTCCTCGCAACCACTTCAGCTCGTACTTTTTGGGGCCTAGCAATATCTTCCAGTGTTACGTGTTTCACCGAATATGCTTTACTTGTAGTATTAAGAAGTACATTGGGTGGATAAAGAGCAAAGCAGCCAATTATGCCAGTAACATGTGCAGCAATACACATCACCTTGTGAACGAGCTTTTGTTGCTCCAAAACAACTTAGTTACATTAATTACTATATATCGGGTTAAGTTATGTGAAAATATCTTGCTAAAATAAGGCACACGAAAGGAAACTTGTGTAAGAGGCCGATACCGCATCACGTCAAATATTTTAACATTAATATGCATAACAATCATTCGCGCTAATGTCACACACACTCTCGCACGCACACACACACCCACTCAATACAGTTGAGTAGATGACTCTTTGCCCGTCATGACACCAAGCACAACGCACTAATCTCGACTGGAAACAGTATGTTTAGGTTAGCAAGCAGCATGCTAAGGCAACCTACCCAAGTGCCTAATTTTTGCAATTGTTTAACTCACGGGGTCACATTTGATTTGCCTTCCTTCTGAAACAAGTGTAGAGATTATTCGATGATTTGAGACCAATATTTATTGCAATCACGCATTTCTCGGCACGCAATTTTTTATCTAGGGTGTAGCGTAGACCGGCTTCATATTTTGAAACATTGCCATGGAAACAATTACATACGCTACATAGATATATGCCAACAGTCCAGGTATTTGGCCATGCCATGAGCGCTCTGCCGACAAACAGGTAACGCCAACACTTAGACATTGCATTCATGGCGAGGTGCCATACGATAAAAACCAATACTTGTTCCAAACTACCCAGACAACTACGAGATAATATCCCAGACTTGCGTGCGACTTTCTCTCGCATCGTGTTCTGAGATGTGTTGTGTCGCTCATACTTCGGACAAAATAGGAAGACCTGAAACGAAAGAGCAGGCATTTCGCAAGTTAAATTTTGAAAACCATTTGTACGCTCTACTACATTACAGAGTATATCCTTTTTGCGAACAAACGTCTGGTATGGAATCGCCTCGCCGTTACCATTTTTTGAGTTCCATATCCCAGAGAGTAGAGTGCCAAGACTTTGAACGGAACTTCTGTCGTTAAGTTTAGTATCGTGAAGTTCAGCAGTACGAATGTTAAATTAGATACTGCCCAAACTTCTATTTGCATACGCATAGGTGGAAAGCATGAGGAGACATACAATATCAAGGGAAAGCGCCATGAATGAGAACAAATTATTATGTCCCTTTCCGACAAAATTAGATTGGGAGAAGCAACCATCTCATTTGTTTACACTTTAAATCATTACGAGACAAAGGCGCGTGTAGTGTAGTGGTTAGCGCATCAAACTGGCAAGCCGACGGCCGGGTTTAATACGCGCGGACGCCGCAGCAGGCCTGATATATTTCATATAAAATCGATGGACAGAGACTGATATTGTTAAATCGAATCGGTGCTATATGCCACACACATTTACATGGATCGTACATAAAAAGTACGCGATGTCGCACACGCCCTGTACCATAATAACACGGTAGTCCTATGCTTGTATATGATGAAACATACACACGCGGCGCAAGTGCATACACTGAAAGAAAACAGAAGACGGAAGAAAGCGCCCCCCCCCAGTTTGCCTAGATCAACGACGTCGCCATCTTGAAATCTGACGTCGCCAGAAACGAAAATGGCGCGTTTGCCGTATTGTCGTGACGTCACAGTAGGAATGCCTCTTCCGGTTTGCCGCCATTATTATTCCGCGCAGCCGAATGCTGGCAAGAGATACCAGTTTCTTTAATGTAATATCGACCGCGTCGCTGTGGGATTTACGCATTTGAGGCCAGTGGGTGAAGGGATGTAGGCATGAGTAAGAATCACGTCTACTTGTTTCAACATTGTTAATCACCGTGCATATTGTAACGCTCTTTTATTGTTTTTCCTCAGGTATCTGCGCCTGGTGAAGAAACAGAGACACATGGCCGACAATTTCTCGCACCATTACTGACCGACCAGGCCCGATGATGTGTAGACTGGCGACGCGGAACAGTCACTCGACAGTGGGTGAAGTCTTGTTTTTAACGAGTGTAGCCATTTCGTGCAATATAACCTGGAGAATCAACGATAGCTTGACATCAATATATGTATCATAACAAGTGCGAGTGGACTTTAGTTTTAATGTTACAGTTATCACAAAGATGAGAACACAATCGAGACGTTTTAATTAGACGATTGTTCGAGCTATTTCTCACGCTATGTGACTGATCAGAACTGATATAATGAAGATGGTTTAAGCTTCGAATAATTTCCTCGCAACCACTTCAGCTCGTACTTTTTGGGGCCTAGCAATATCTTCCAGTGTTACGTGTTTCACCGAATATGCTTTACTTGTAGTATTAAGAAGTACATTGGGTGGATAAAGAGCAAAGCAGCCAATTATGCCAGTAACATGTGCAGCAATACACATCACCTTGTGAACGAGCTTTTGTTGCTCCAAAACAACTAGTTACATTAATTACTATATATCGGGTTAAGTTATGTGAAAATATCTTGCTAAAATAAGGCACACGAAAGGAAACTTGTGTAAGAGGCCGATACCGCATCACGTCAAATATTTTAACATTAATATGCATAACAATCATTCGCGCTAATGTCACACACACTCTCGCACGCACACACACACCCACTCAATACAGTTGAGTAGATGACTCTTTGCCCGTCATGACACCAAGCACAACGCACTAATCTCGACTGGAAACAGTATGTTTAGGTTAGCAAGCAGCATGCTAAGGCAACCTACCCAAGTGCCTAATTATTTGCAATTGTTTAACTCACGGGGTCACATTTGATTTGCCTTCCTTCTGAAACAAGTGTAGAGATTATTCGATGATTTGAGACCAATATTTATTGCAATCACGCATTTCTCGGCACGCAATTTTTTATCTAGGGTGTAGCGTAGACCGGCTTCATATTTTGAAACATTGCCATGGAAACAATTACATACGCTACATAGATATATGCCAACAGTCCAGGTATTTGGCCATGCCATGAGCGCTCTGCCGACAAACAGGTAACGCCAACACTTAGACATTGCATTCATGGCGAGGTGCCATACGATAAAAACCAATACTTGTTCCAAACTACCCAGACAACTACGAGATAATATCCCAGACTTGCGTGCGACTTTCTCTCGCATCGTGTTCTGAGATGTGTTGTGTCGCTCATACTTCGGACAAAATAGGAAGACCTGAAACGAAAGAGCAGGCATTTCGCAAGTTCATTATGAAAACCATTTGTACGCTCTACTACATTACAGAGTATATCCTTATGCGAACAAACGTCTGGTATGGAATCGCCTCGCCGTTACCATGTTTTTGAGTTCCATATCCCAGAGAGTAGAGTGCCAAGACTTTGAACGGAACTTCTGTCGTTAAGTTTAGTATCGTGAAGCTCAGCAGTACGAATGTTAAATTAGATACTGCCCAAACTTCTATTTGCATACGCATAGGTGGAAAGCATGAGGAGACATTGACAACTCATCGAAATGTTGAATGCGCATGTGAATGAGAACAAGAATATGAATTATGTGCCATTTCCGACAATAATTAGTCACTTGCGTAGACAGCATACCCATCTCATTTGTTCCTACACTTGAAACTTCATTACGAGACAAAGGCGCGTGTAGTGTAGTGGTTAGCGCATCAAACTGGCAAGCCGACGTGCCGGGTTTAATACGCGCGGACGCCGCAGCAGGCCTGATATATTTCATATAAAAATCGATGGACAGAGACTGATATTGTTAAATCGAATCGGTGCTATATGACACACTTACATGGATCGTACATAAAGTACGCGAATGTGCACAGCCCATTCCATATTAACACGGTAGTCCTATGCTTGTATATGATGAAACATACACACGCGGCGCAAGTGCATACACTGAAAGAAAACAGAAGACGGAAAAGCGCAGTTGCCCGATCGACGCGCCATCTTGAAATCTGACGTCGCCAGAAAGGAAATGGCGCGTTTTCCGTATTGTCGGACGTCCATGGATGCCTTTTCCCGGTTGGCCATTATTTTTCCGCGCAGCCGAAAGTAAGGTTTTTTTTTTAAGGGGGCCCCCCGGGGGGGTTGGGGAATATTTTTATGAACATTTTGAGCAATATCTTGTTCTCCGGTTATATTGACGAAATGGCTACATCGTTAAAAACAAGATTCCCCATGCATGACGTTCCGCGTCGCCACTACACATCATGGGGGCCTGGTCTCGTAATGTCGAGAAATTGTCGGCCATGTGTCTTGTTTTTCCCACCGATATGGGGAAAAAACAAAAAAGAGCGAAAATTGCAGGTATTAAAATTTGAAACAATAGAGTATTCTTACTCATGCCCTCCCTTCCCCCATGGCCTCAAAGGTAAATCCCACAGCGACCGGTCGTATTAATTAAAGAAACGGGTATTTTTGCCAATTCGGCTCGCAATAAAATGGGGCAAACCGGAAAGGTTTCCATGTGATAGACAATAGGAAAGGCCTTTTTCCTTTCTGGCGAGCAGATTTAAAAGGGGCACCTTGATCTAGGCAAACGGGGGGGGGCGCTTTTTTCCGCTTCGTTTTCCGGGACGCCCCGCGGTGTATTTTCATATATACAAGCATAGGATACCGTGTTTTTAGGGTACAGGGGCGTGTGCGACATCGCGTACTTTTTATGTACGATCCATGTAAATGTGTGTGGCATATAGCACCGATTCGATTTAACAATATCAGTCTCTGTCCATCGATTTTTATATAAATATATCAGGCCTGCTGCGGCGTCCGCGCGTATTAAACCCGGCACGTCGGCTTGCCAGTTTGATGCGCTAACCACTACACTACACGCGCCTTTGTCTCGTAATGAAGTTTCAAGTGTAGGAACAAATGAGATGGGTTTGCTGTCTACGCAAGTGACTAATTATTGTCGGAAATGGCACATAATTCATATTCTTGTTCTCATTCACATGGCATTCAACATTTCGATGAGTTGTCAATGTCTCCTCATGCTTTCCACCTATGGTATGCAAATAGAAGTTTGGGCAGTATCTAATTTAACATTCGTACTGCTGAGCTTCACGATACTAAACTTAACGACAAAAGTTCCGTTCAAAGTCTTGGCACTCTACTCTCTGGGATATGGAACTCAAAAAATGGTAACGGCGAGGCGATTCCATACCAGACGTTTGTTCGCATAAGGATATACTCTGTAATGTAGTAGAGCGTACAAATGGTTTTCATAATAACTTGCGAAATGCCTGCTCTTTCGTTTCAGGTCTTCCTATTTTGTCCGAAGTATGAGCGACACAACACATCTCAGAACACGATGCGAGAGAAAGTCGCACGCAAGTCTGGGATATTATCTCGTAGTTGTCTGGGTAGTTTGGAACAAGTATTGGTTTTTATCGTATGGCACCTCGCCATGAATGAATGTCTAAGTGTTGGCGTTACCTGTTTGTCGGCAGAGCGCTCATGGCATGGCCAAATACCTGGACTGTTGGCATATATCTATGTAGCGTATGTAATTGTTTCCATGGCAATGTTTCAAAATATGAAGCCGGTCTACGCTACACCCTAGATAAAAAATTGCGTGCCGAGAAATGCGTGATTGCAATAAATATTGGTCTCAAATCATCGAATAATCTCTACCTTGTTTCAGAAGGAAGGCAAATCAAATGTGACCCCGTGAGTTAAACAATTGCAAATAATTAGGCACTTGGGTAGGTTGCCTTAGCATGCTGCTTGCTAACCTAAACATACTGTTTCCAGTCGAGATTAGTGCGTTGTGTTGGTGTCATGACGGGCAAAGAGTCATCTACTCAACTGTATTGAGTGGGTGTGTGTGTGGTGCGGGGTGTGTGTGACATTAGCGCGAATGATTGTTATGCATATTAATGTTAAAATATTTGACGTGATGCGGTATCGGCCTCTTACACAAGTTTCCTTTCGTGTGCCTTATTTTAGCAAGATATTTTCACATAACTTAACCCGATATATAGTAATTAATGTAACTAAGTTGTTTTGGAGCAACAAAAGCTCGTTCACAAGGTGATGTGTATTGCTGCACATGTTACTGGCATAATTGGCTGCTTTGCTCTTTATCCACCCAATGTACTTCTTAATACTACAAGTAAAGCATATTCGGTGAAACACGTAACACTGGAAGATATTGCTAGGCCCCAAAAAGTACGAGCTGAAGTGGTTGCGAGGAAATTATTCGAAGCTTAAACCATCTTATTATATCAGTTCTGATCAGTCACATAGCGTGAGAAATAGCTCGAACAATCGTCTAATTAAAACGTCTCGATTGTGTTCTCATCTTTGTGATAACTGTAACATTAAAACTAAAGTCCACTCGCACTTGTTATGATACATATATTGATGTCAAGCTATCGTTGATTCTCCAGGTTATATTGCACGAAATGGCTACACTCGTTAAAAACAAGACTTCACCCACTGTCGAGTGACTGTTCCGCGTCGCCAGTCTACACATCATCGGGCCTGGTCGGTCAGTAATGGTGCGAGAAATTGTCGGCCATGTGTCTCTGTTTCTTCACCAGGCGCAGATACCTGAGGAAAAACAATAAAAGAGCGTTACAATATGCACGGTGATTAACAATGTTGAAACAAGTAGACGTGATTCTTACTCATGCCTACATCCCTTCACCCACTGGCCTCAAATGCGTAAATCCCACAGCGACGCGGTCGATATTACATTAAAGAAACTGGTATCTCTTGCCAGCATTCGGCTGCGCGGAATAATAATGGCGGCAAACCGGAAGAGGCATTCCTACTGTGACGTCACGACAATACGGCAAACGCGCCATTTTCCTTTCTGGCGACGTCAGATTTCAAGATGGCGACGTCGTTGATCTAGGCAAACTGGGGGGGGGCGCTTTCTTCCGTCTTCTGTTTTCTTTCAGTGTATGCACTTGCGCCGCGTGTGTATGTTTCATCATATACAAGCATAGGACTACCGTGTTATTATGGTACAGGGGGGTGTGCGACATCGCGTACTTTTTATGTACGATCCATGTAAATGTGTGTGGCATATAGCACCGATTCGATTTAACAATATCAGTCTCTGTCCATCGATTTTTATATGAAATATATCAGGCCTGCTGCGGCGTCCGCGCGTATTAAACCCGGCACGTCGGCTTGCCAGTTTTGCGCCCCCCCCCTTTTTCGTAATGAAGTTTCAAATGTAGAACAAATGAATGGGTTTGCTGTCTACCAAGTGCTAATTTTGTCGGAAATGGCACATAATTCATATTCTTGTTCTCATTCACATGGTGAACCCTTTTGATGAGTTGTCAATGTCTCCTCAAGCTTTCCACCTATGCGTATGCAAATAGAAGTTTGGGCAGTATCTAATTTAACATTCGTACTGCTGACTTCACGATACTAAACTTAACGACAGAAGTTCCGTTCAAATCTTGGCACTTACTCTCTGGGATATGGAACCAAAACATGGTAACGGCGAGGCGATTCCATACCGACGTTTGTTCGCATAAAAGTATTTACTCTGTTTTTAAAGTGGAAGCTCTCTTTCGTTTCAGTCTTTCCCATTTTAATTTACGACACAACACATCTCAGAACACGATGCGAGAGAAAGTCGCACGCAAGTCTGGGGTATATTCGTATTGTCTGGGTAGTTTGGAACAAGTATTGGTTTTTATCGTATGGCACCTCGCCATGAATGCAATGTCTAAGTGTTGGCGTTACCTGTTTGTCGGCAGAGCGCTCATGGCATGGCCAAATACCTGGACTGTTGGCATATATCTATGTAGCGATTTAAATTGTTCCTTATGGTTCAAAATGATCGGCTGCTAACCCCAAAAAAAACGTAAAAATGCGTTTTTTTCAAACCAAAGGCTTTATTAAATTTTTAA
>JAODUO010006268.1:0-14154 GCA_025642075.2 Ridgeia piscesae
GAGTAATATCAGATGTATGTCCGACTGTGTGAAATACACTGATTTGGCTTACGGATGAGTTAACGACGATAATAACGACTTATGGGTGAATCAACACTACTCTAGTGGTCCGAGTTTACGGTTGAGTTAACACCGCGGCATAGGCTCTACTAATGAACATCATGACGTTCCGTACCGAAGGCTACACATAATGCTATTTGTTTATAAATAGACCTCTCGGAACGGTATCGAAAATAATGCTCCATCTTCTCATCGGACACGAGGTCGTCAGGCTATTACCCGCTAAGGCGATGTGAGGCCTAATCTGCATCCATTTCGCAGTACTGGTATAGAGGTCGTTCGACATACCTGTCTACGAAATCATAATAAAGTTGTAGCATACGCAACTTAGCGTACTGATTGACGAAGAAGCCTATGTTATGGGGAGTCAGTATTTGATGACTTTCTTATCCATCTCTATTTCGTAGGCATTGTCGACGACGACGTCGAGTTGGTGGAAATGTCAGTTGTTGATAAGCCTGGACGCTTCCACGTCATACAATATTGTACATATATTTGCTGATCAACGTCGGTCACCGTCTAACCGTATCCCCAGTTTCCGATTACTTTCATCGTATCTGCAATGGTATTTTTATTGGGATCGGCGTCTCCCTCGCGACGAGCTGTCGATACGGATTCACCAAAGTGACGAAAGCGGTTGAAACTCGATGATCTGATAGACATGATCGACTACCAGTCCGTGGGAGAGGTACCACTGTAGGGACGGTGTGGCCAGAAGCGGCTTCTCGCCGTGATAACTTCCCACTAGCATGCGCCTTTGGGTCGACATCATATCGTTGTCTTTGGTGTACTGACGCATGAAAGGTCCGATGTAGTCCCGTGAGTCGGTGTTGTTTTTGAACACCGGTAGCATTTCGGCGAAGTGTTGGCGGAGGTTCTCTGCAACGCGGATGTCGCACACGACCATCCCGAATAGTCTACCGGTACAAACGGCGTCCAATATCTGATGATGTGTGAGCTGCCTTTTGAAACTGCGTCGACGAGGGTACTCGATGTCTAGAAGTAGTTTCACCGCGGGCGAATTTATTGCCTTTTTCGACGTGCATTCCCACATCTCAACAACCTTTACAAAGCGTCGCAGGTATGTTGTGTTTCTTCCAAAATCCATGTCATTTACTTACCGTTCACCCTGTTTGCCTGTGCAGGGACATCCGTGAAAGAAACACCCTTGGAATTGGTACGCTGTTCTAGTTTCGTGACACCAACCATCCACCAGGAGTTTTCCTATGCGCTGCTCCCTGCGGTTAAGCTGGTGTCGGAGGGCGTGTTCGGTTCTAGACGCTTCCCAGGCAGCCTATCCGCAGCCATATGTCCATACAGCTGCACAGACTCAGGTCGAAACCCGTTTTGTTCTCGTCGATGCGTGAACCATCCAGTAGGCATGTCCTGCATCAATGCCCAAAGATAGAGGGCATTGGCGTCATAGCCTACGATCGAGCAACACGGCTGCGCGACCTCACATAATTAAATATATCATATCTTGGTGACGTCACTATCGTGATACCTCTGGAATATTATTACTGGTCCGCCCACGATCTGATTCTTGAGTAGGTGATGTAAGTATTTGTCTTTCTCGTTGAAGAGCGTAACATAAGTGTTGGGCGGCAAGTCGTTGAACAAATAGAGCGACATAAGACCGGGAACGCTGATACCATATTTAAACATATCGATGCGTCTCTGTTGGTAGAAGGCTGTCTTCTTTTTGATGGCTTCTGAGAAGGGTATTACGTTGAGGTTATTATGCCACACAAATAAATCACGCATGGTTGTAATATGCGTATCTCGCCATACCGTCTCGCATTCGGCATAGTCCTCGACGGATATACCCTCGTTTTTTAGGCGGCTGTAGAAGGCTTCCTTCGGCGGAAGGAAACGATCGTCTAGGTTCCGAACGTCGTCCATGTACTCGTATGGAAAGTGACCTTTTGTGAGCTCACATCCGTAAGTTTTTAAGTAGTTTTCGTAACTAAAACTGGGTGCGAGATAGTTCACCATGTCCAGGAATTTAAGTATCTTCGTCGATAGGCACATTAAGATGTTCCGTCTCTTTATGACAAAGCAAGACGCGGTTTCGCTCGCGTCACCGAGTAGAATATAGGGAACCAAACACTTTTTAATTGTATTTAGGTCATACCTCCCGGAGTTGAAATTGATTACGGGCATTTGGTGGAGCCAAACCAACAGTTTATCAGTCAGTATGCTGTATGTTTTTTTTCGATGCGAAGCTAATCCCTCATCTTCCTCCTCCTCCTCCTCGTCCGTTTCCTCTGCATTCCCAATAGACGCTTCGTATTGTCTGCTGTTTCTTCAATTGATCGAATATATGTTTGTACCGAGGTTTCAGGAGATCGAACGCAGCATCACTCGTCTTCTCCAAGTCCCTCATCACGGCTGTTACTAACGTTTCCGAATCACCGTCGGTGACATAACACCGAGTATCCTTGTGTGCTGGC
This sequence comes from Ridgeia piscesae, assembly GCA_025642075.2. Lineage (NCBI taxonomy): Eukaryota > Metazoa > Annelida > Polychaeta > Sabellida > Siboglinidae > Ridgeia > Ridgeia piscesae. The sequence goes on from JAODUO010006268.1 coordinate 2,514, forward strand.
ATGTTGGACGCCACGCTAATGCTGATAGGAACGTGCCTCGCTACCCACTGCACCTAGTCACTATTGGGTGGCAATCCGGTTCTGTCAAAGTCACATTCAAAATCATACGTGGCACGATAAGGGTAATAATTAAATCCGTCTTCCTCCCGAATAGCCTCTTCGTCGAAGCGTTGATAAAGCGTCGGTGTTGGGTGAAAGACACCTCCGGGGTATACGTGTCGGACAACTCCATGAGAGGAACGTTCGTGCCGGTGGAGTAGACAGGGTCTTTCCCACAAGAGTCGCCGCACTTCCTACAACGATAGGAGTGACAGCTCTTTTGCGCATCTCGAACGTATGAAAAATGGGTTCCGTGTAGATAGAGCGTCACCGTTTATGGTTATTGACACATTCACCGCCGGACTAGTTCAGCCACAGTGTTCCCGTCTTTCGTCTCGTTCAGTGTGTATACTGATACGTTTGTTGAAAACGTGGTTTCTACCCGATAAAGATCGTCTAAAGCGATACCGAAACATTATTTCATACGCACATGTTCGTCTTAGTCTGTGTACAATTTTGCTACTGACTGTTCCAAGCGATGAACGTTGGCCCCGCAATAAAAAGCCAGACAGAGAAAGAGACGCACAATGGCGTAGTATAAATGACTGCCTTGTTGTGTTTTAAGCAGGGATGAAGGGTGGCACTGACGCAGGCTATCGGTTGATGTACAATTTTGTTAACGAAAAAGGTGGCGTTTGTCACGATCGCCACCACCCAAGCCGAATCCATCGTTTGGGGACGACCCACTGGAAGACGTCGGGTAGTCTGTTGCAGAAATATTTCGAAGTATCGCAAGTTTGTAACGAGGCTGGGTTCATCCAAGAACCGTCCGCAAAAGTTGTAAGACGAGTGAAAGTATATATAGCGCCCCATCTGTTTGTTTCTAAGTATGAAGCCATAGCTAATGTTAATCTTAAACGAATAGGTCTGTCCGTCGAAGACATTCCGCAGCTGTTCTTCTAGGTCATGCGTGTCCAGCGGGGTCAGTCGATAGTTGTACATCGACTGAACGGGACCTCTGTCCACCGAGGTGCGTATATTGACGAACGAGTTGTTGTAGTTCGTCCGACAAGACATCGTTTTCTACGGCGCCATCTAGCGGTGCTTCTAAAGGATCTTCCACCAACGCTTATTCACTAGCAACATATGTGGTTCGCTTTGGTGAGGGAGGTCCATTCGTATCGCATCGTACCGTTCGGTTGTGTTGTTGAAGATCGCGGCGTATACCGAACGAGCGCACACATACATCACACACATTGACGCCATAATCACCACCACAATCGATCCATATCTTTTTGCATGTGGTCCTAGCGTATCTAAACATATTGCATCGCCTACTGAAATACCTACCGGTTGCGGTGATATCGCTCGATTGAACATACGTGGGATCGGCAGACGACGGTGCTGTTCTAGACGTCGGTAGAGTCGATGACTATGTGTGATCGCTAGGGGGTGTTGAACGCCAGTGGGTGTTGCATGGCTTCTCAGTGCGAAATGTCTCTCCGCAGTGACGACAGGGATGCAACTGCATGGTGCAATCTTATTTACGATTGAAAGAGAGTTGTTTCTTCACCAGTCGTTACATAACACGTGCGCATCCACACACACACCCGACGCGAGGCGTAGGGGTGGAGCGGGGGTCGTGACATGCGTGCGTGTGCATGTAATAATGCATACGTCGACTAGATAAAAGAACACATATTCGGTATTTGTTTTCCACGTTTTATTGTGTGTAAAGAGTAATATCAGATGTATGTCCGACTGTGTGAAATACACTGATTTGGCTTACGGATGAGTTAACGACGATAATAACGACTTATGGGTGAATCAACACTACTCTAGTGGTCCGAGTTTACGGTTGAGTTAACACCGCGGCATAGGCTCTACTAATGAACATCATGACGTTCCGTACCGAAGGCTACACATAATGCTATTTGTTTATAAATAGACCTCTCGGAACGGTATCGAAAATAATGCTCCATCTTCTCATCGGACACGAGGTCGTCTAGGCTATTACCCGCTAAGGCGATGTGAGGCCTAATCTGCATCCATTTCGCAGTACTGGTATAGAGGTCGTTCGACATACCTGTCTACGAAATCATAATAAAGTTGTAGCATACGCAACTTAGCGTACTGATTGACGAAGAAGCCTATGTTATGGGGAGTCAGTATTTGATGACTTTCTTATCCATCTCTATTTCGTAGGCATTGTCGACGACGACGTCGAGTTGGTGGAAATGTCAGTTGTTGATAAGCCTGGACGCTTCCACGTCATTTCAATATTGTACATATATTTGCTGATCAACGTCGGTCACCGTCTAACCGTATCCCCAGTTTCCGATTACTTTCATCGTATCTGCAATGGTATTTTTATTGGGATCGGCGTCTCCCTCGCGACGAGCTGTCGATACGGATTCACCAAAGTGACGAAAGCGGTTGAAACTCGATGATCTGATAGACATGATCGACTACCAGTCCGTGGGAGAGGTACCACTGTAGGGACGGTGTGGCCAGAAGCGGCTTCTCGCCGTGATAACTTCCCACTAGCATGCGCCTTTGGGTCGACATCATATCGTTGTCTTTGGTGTACTGACGCATGAAAGGTCCGATGTAGTCCCGTGAGTCGGTGTTGTTTTTGAACACCGGTAGCATTTCGGCGAAGTGTTGGCGGAGGTTCTCTGCAACGCGGATGTCGCACACGACCATCCCGAATAGTCTACCGGTACAAACGGCGTCCAATATCTGATGATGTGTGAGCTGCCTTTTGAAACTGCGTCGACGAGGGTACTCGATGTCTAGAAGTAGTTTCACCGCGGGCGAATTTATTGCCTTTTTCGACGTGCATTCCCACATCTCAACAACCTTTACAAAGCGTCGCAGGTATGTTGTGTTTCTTCCAAAATCCATGTCATTTACTTACCGTTCACCCTGTTTGCCTGTGCAGGGACATCCGTGAAAGAAACACCCTTGGAATTGGTACGCTGTTCTAGTTTCGTGACACCAACCATCCACCAGGAGTTTTCCTATGCGCTGCTCCCTGCGGTTAAGCTGGTGTCGGAGGGCGTGTTCGGTTCTAGACGCTTCCCAAGGCAGCCTATCCGCAGCCATATGTCCATACAGCTGCACAGACTCAGGTCGAAACCCGTTTTGTTCTCGTCGATGCGTGAACCATCCAGTAGGCATGTCCTGCATCAATGCCCAAAGATAGAGGGCATTGGCGTCATAGCCTACGATCGAGCAACACGGCTGCGCGACCTCACATAATTAAATATATCATATCTTGGTGACGTCACTATCGTGATACCTCTGGAATATTATTACTGGTCCGCCCACGATCTGATTCTTGATAGGTGATGTAAGTATTTGTCTTTCTCGTTGAAGAGCGTAACATAAGTGTTGGGCGGCAAGTCGTTGAACAAATAGAGCGACATAAGACCGGGAACGCTGATACCATATTTAAACATATCGATGCGTCTCTGTTGGTAGAAGGCTGTCTTCTTTTTGATGGCTTCTGAGAAGGGTATTACGTTGAGGTTATTATGCCACACAAATAAATCACGCATGGTTGTAATATGCGTATCTCGCCATACCGTCTCGCATTCGGCATAGTCCTCGACGGATATACCCTCGTTTTTTAGGCGGCTGTAGAAGGCTTCCTTCGGCGGAAGGAAACGATCGTCTAGGTTCCGAACGTCGTCCATGTACTCGTATGGAAAGTGACCTTTTGTGAGCTCACATCCGTAAGTTTTTAAGTAGTTTTCGTAACTAAAACTGGGTGCGAGATAGTTCACCATGTCCAGGAATTTAAGTATCTTCGTCGATAGGCACATTAAGATGTTCCGTCTCTTTATGACAAAGCAAGACGCGGTTTCGCTCGCGTCACCGAGTAGAATATAGGGAACCAAACACTTTTTAATTGTATTTAGGTCATACCTCCCGGAGTTGAAATTGATTACGGGCATTTGGTGGAGCCAAACCAACAGTTTATCAGTCAGTATGCTGTATGTTTTTTTTCGATGCGAAGCTAATCCCTCATCTTCCTCCTCCTCCTCCTCGTCCGTTTCCTCTGCATTCCCAATAGACGCTTCGTATTGTCTGCTGTTTCTTCAATTGATCGAATATATGTTTGTACCGAGGTTTCAGGAGATCGAACGCAGCATCACTCGTCTTCTCCAAATCCCTCATCACGGCTGTTACTAACGTTTCCGAATCACCGTCGGTGACATAACACCGAGTATCCTTGTGTGCTGGCATGTTGGACGCCACGCTAATGCTGATAGGAACGTGCCTCGCTACCCACTGCACCTAGTCACTATTGGGTGGCAATCCGGTTCTGTCAAAGTCACATTAAAAAACATACGTGGCACGATAAGGGTAATAATTAAATCCGTCTTCCTCCCGAATAGCCTCTTCGTCGAAGCGTTGATAAAGCGTCGGTGTTGGGTGAAAGACACCTCCGGGGTATACGTGTCGGACAACTCCATGAGAGGAACGTTCGTGCCGGTGGAGTAGACAGGGTCTTTCCCACAAGAGTCGCCGCACTTCCTACAACGATAGGAGTGACAGCTCTTTTGCGCATCTCGAACGTATGAAAAATGGGTTCCGTGTAGATAGAGCGTCACCGTTTATGGTTATTGACACATTCACCGCCGGACTAGTTCAGCCACAGTGTTCCCGTCTTTCGTCTCGTTCAGTGTGTATACTGATACGTTTGTTGAAAACGTGGTTTCTACCCGATAAAGATCGTCTAAAGCGATACCGAAACATTATTTCATACGCACATGTTCGTCTTAGTCTGTGTACAATTTTGCTACTGACTGTTCCAAGCGATGAACGTTGGCCCCGCAATAAAAAGCCAGACAGAGAAAGAGACGCACAATGGCGTAGTATAAATGACTGCCTTGTTGTGTTTTAAGCAGGGATGAAGGGTGGCACTGACGCAGGCTATCGGTTGATGTACAATTTTGTTAACGAAAAAGGTGGCGTTTGTCACGATCGCCACCACCCAAGCCGAATCCATCGTTTGGGGACGACCCACTGGAAGACGTCGGGTAGTCTGTTGCAGAAATATTTCGAAGTATCGCAAGTTTGTAACGAGGCTGGGTTCATCCAAGAACCGTCCGCAAAAGTTGTAAGACGAGTGAAAGTATATATAGCGCCCCATCTGTTTGTTTCTAAGTATGAAGCCATAGCTAATGTTAATCTTAAACGAATAGGTCTGTCCGTCGAAGACATTCCGCAGCTGTTCTTCTAGGTCATGCGTGTCCAGCGGGGTCAGTCGATAGTTGTACATCGACTGAACGGGACCTCTGTCCACCGAGGTGCGTATATTGACGAACGAGTTGTTGTAGTTCGTCCGACAAGACATCGTTTTCTACGGCGCCATCTAGCGGTGCTTCTAAAGGATCTTCCACCAACGCTTATTCACTAGCAACATATGTGGTTCGCTTTGGTGAGGGAGGTCCATTCGTATCGCATCGTACCGTTCGGTTGTGTTGTTGAAGATCGCGGCGTATACCGAACGAGCGCACACATACATCACACACATTGACGCCATAATCACCACCACAATCGATCCATATCTTTTTGCATGTGGTCCTAGCGTATCTAAACATATTGCATCGCCTACTGAAATACCTACCGGTTGCGGTGATATCGCTCGATTGAACATACGTGGGATCGGCAGACGACGGTGCTGTTCTAGACGTCGGTAGAGTCGATGACTATGTGTGATCGCTAGGGGGTGTTGAACGCCAGTGGGTGTTGCATGGCTTCTCAGTGCGAAATGTCTCTCCGCAGTGACGACAGGGATGCAACTGCATGGTGCAATCTTATTTACGATTGAAAGAGAGTTGTTTCTTCACCAGTCGTTACATAACACGTGCGCATCCACACACACACACCGACGCGAGGCGTAGGGGTGGAGCGGGGGTCGTGACATGCGTGCGTGTGCATGTAATAATGCATACGTCGACTAGATAAAAGAACACATATTCGGTATTTGTTTTCCACGTTTTATTGTGTGTAAAGAGTAATATCAGATGTATGTCCGACTGTGTGAAATACACTGATTTGGCTTACGGATGAGTTAACGACGATAATAACGACTTATGGGTGAATCAACACTACTCTAGTGGTCCGAGTTTACGGTTGAGTTAACACCGCGGCATAGGCTCTACTAATGAACATCATGACGTTCCGTACCGAAGGCTACACATAATGCTATTTGTTTATAAATAGACCTCTCGGAACGGTATCGAAAATAATGCTCCATCTTCTCATCGGACACGAGGTCGTCTAGGCTATTACCCGCTAAGGCGATGTGAGGCCTAATCTGCATCCATTTCGCAGTACTGGTATAGAGGTCGTTCGACATACCTGTCTACGAAATCATAATAAAGTTGTAGCATACGCAACTTAGCGTACTGATTGACGAAGAAGCCTATGTTATGGGGAGTCAGTATTTGATGACTTTCTTATCCATCTCTATTTCGTAGGCATTGTCGACGACGACGTCGAGTTGGTGGAAATGTCAGTTGTTGATAAGCCTGGACGCTTCCACGTCAGTACAATATTGTACATATATTTGCTGATCAACGTCGGTCACCGTCTAACCGTATCCCCAGTTTCCGATTACTTTCATCGTATCTGCAATGGTATTTTTATTGGGATCGGCGTCTCCCTCGCGACGAGCTGTCGATACGGATTCACCAAAGTGACGAAAGCGGTTGAAACTCGATGATCTGATAGACATGATCGACTACCAGTCCGTGGGAGAGGTACCACTGTAGGGACGGTGTGGCCAGAAGCGGCTTCTCGCCGTGATAACTTCCCACTAGCATGCGCCTTTGGGTCGACATCATATCGTTGTCTTTGGTGTACTGACGCATGAAAGGTCCGATGTAGTCCCGTGAGTCGGTGTTGTTTTTGAACACCGGTAGATGCGTCAGTACACCAAAGACAACGATATGATGTCGACCCAAAGGCGCATGCTAGTGGGAAGTTATCACGGCGAGAAGCCGCTTCTGGCCACACCGTCCCTACAGTGGTACCTCTCCCACGGACTGGTAGTCGATCATGTCTATCAGATCATCGAGTTTCAACCGCTTTCGTCACTTTGGTGAAATATTGTACTGACGTGGAAGCGTCCAGGCTTATCAACAACTGACATTTCCACCAACTCGACGTCGTCGTCGACAATGCCTACGAAATAGAGATGGATAAGAAAGTCATCAAATACTGACTCCCCATAACATAGGCTTCTTCGTCAATCAGTACGCTAAGTTGCGTATGCTACAACTTTATTATGAGATGGAGCATTATTTTCGATACCGTTCCGAGAGGTCTATTTATAAACAAATAGCATTATGTGTAGCCTTCGGTACGGAACGTCATGATGTTCATTAGTAGAGCCTATGCCGCGGTGTTAACTCAACCGTAAACTCGGACCACTAGAGTAGTGTTGATTCACCCATAAGTCGTTATTATCGTCGTTAACTCATCCGTAAGCCAAATCAGTGTATTTCACACAGTCGGACATACATCTGATATTACTCTTTACACACAATAAAACGTGGAAAACAAATACCGAATATGTGTTCTTTTATCTAGTCGACGTATGCATTATTACATGCACACGCACGCATGTCACGACCCCCGCTCCACCCCTACGCCTCGCGTCGGTGTGTGTGTGTGGATGCGCACGTGTTATGTAACGACTGGTGAAGAAACAACTCTCTTTCAATCGTAAATAAGATTGCACCATGCAGTTGCATCCCTGTCGTCACTGCGGAGAGACATTTCGCACTGAGAAGCCATGCAACACCCACTGGCGTTCAACACCCCCTAGCGATCACACATAGTCATCGACTCTACCGACGTCTAGAACAGCACCGTCGTCTGCCGATCCCACGTATGTTCAATCGAGCGATATCACCGCAACCGGTAGGTATTTCAGTAGGCGATGCAATATGTTTAGATACGCTAGGACCACATGCAAAAAGATATGGATCGATTGTGGTGGTGATTATGGCGTCAATGTGTGTGATGTATGTGTGCGCTCGTTCGGTATACGCCGCGATCTTCAACAACACAACCGAACGGTACGATGCGATACGAATGGACCTCCCTCACCAAAGCGAACCACATATGTTGCTAGTGAATAAGCGTTGGTGGAAGATCCTTTAGAAGCACCGCTAGATGGCGCCGTAGAAAACGATGTCTTGTCGGACGAACTACAACAACTCGTTCGTCAATATACGCACCTCGGTGGACAGAGGTCCCGTTCAGTCGATGTACAACTATCGACTGACCCCGCTGGACACGCATGACCTAGAAGAACAGCTGCGGAATGTCTTCGACGGACAGACCTATTCGTTTAAGATTAACATTAGCTATGGCTTCATACTTAGAAACAAACAGATGGGGCGCTATATATACTTTCACTCGTCTTACAACTTTTGCGGACGGTTCTTGGATGAACCCAGCCTCGTTACAAACTTGCGATACTTCGAAATATTTCTGCAACAGACTACCCGACGTCTTCCAGTGGGTCGTCCCCAAACGATGGATTCGGCTTGGGTGGTGGCGATCGTGACAAACGCCACCTTTTTCGTTAACAAAATTGTACATCAACCGATAGCCTGCGTCAGTGCCACCCTTCATCCCTGCTTAAAACACAACAAGGCAGTCATTTATACTACGCCATTGTGCGTCTCTTTCTCTGTCTGGCTTTTTATTGCGGGGCCAACGTTCATCGCTTGGAACAGTCAGTAGCAAAATTGTACACAGACTAAGACGAACATGTGCGTATGAAATAATGTTTCGGTATCGCTTTAGACGATCTTTATCGGGTAGAAACCACGTTTTCAACAAACGTATCAGTATACACACTGAACGAGACGAAAGACGGGAACACTGTGGCTGAACTAGTCCGGCGGTGAATGTGTCAATAACCATAAACGGTGACGCTCTATCTACACGGAACCCATGTTTCATACGTTCGAGATGCGCAAAAGAGCTGTCACTCCTATCGTTGTAGGAAGTGCGGCGACTCTTGTGGGAAAGACCCTGTCTACTCCACCGGCACGAACGTTCCTCTCATGGAGTTGTCCGACACGTATACCCCGGAGGTGTCTTTCACCCAACACCGACGCTTTATCAACGCTTCGACGAAGAGGCTATTCGGGAGGAAGACGGATTTAATTATTACCCTTATCGTGCCACGTATGTTTTTTAATGTGACTTTGACAGAACCGGATTGCCACCCAATAGTGACTAGGTGCAGTGGGTAGCGAGGCACGTTCCTATCAGCATTAGCGTGGCGTCCAACATGCCAGCACACAAGGATACTCGGTGTTATGTCACCGACGGTGATTCGGAAACGTTAGTAACAGCCGTGATGAGGGATTTGGAGAAGACGAGTGATGCTGCGTTCGATCTCCTGAAACCTCGGTACAAACATATATTCGATCAATTGAAGAAACAGCAGACAATACGAAGCGTCTATTGGGAATGCAGAGGAAACGGACGAGGAGGAGGAGGAGGAAGATGAGGGATTAGCTTCGCATCGAAAAAAAACCGGGAAAAAGGTTTTTTAAAGGGAACCCTAAAAAAACAATTAAAAAGTGTTTGGTTCCCTATATTCTACTCGGTGACGCGAGCGAAACCGCGTCTTGCTTTGTCATAAAGAGACGGAACATCTTAATGTGCCTATCGACGAAGATACTTAAATTCCTGGACATGGTGAACTATCTCGCACCCAGTTTTAGTTACGAAAACTACTTAAAAACTTACGGATGTGAGCTCACAAAAGGTCACTTTCCATACGAGTACATGGACGACGTTCGGAACCTAGACGATCGTTTCCTTCCGCCGAAGGAAGCCTTCTACAGCCGCCTAAAAAACGAGGGTATATCCGTCGAGGACTATGCCGAATGCGAGACGGTATGGCGAGATACGCATATTACAACCATGCGTGATTTATTTGTGTGGCATAATAACCTCAACGTAATACCCTTCTCAGAAGCCATCAAAAAGAAGACAGCCTTCTACCAACAGAGACGCATCGATATGTTTAAATATGGTATCAGCGTTCCCGGTCTTATGTCGCTCTATTTGTTCAACGACTTGCCGCCCAACACTTATGTTACGCTCTTCAACGAGAAAGACAAATACTTACATCACCTACTCAAGAATCAGATCGTGGGCGGACCAGTAATAATATTCCAGAGGTATCACGATAGTGACGTCACCAAGATATGATATATTTAATTATGTGAGGTCGCGCAGCCGTGTTGCTCGATCGTAGGCTATGACGCCAATGCCCTCTATCTTTGGGCATTGATGCAGGACATGCCTACTGGATGGTTCACGCATCGACGAGAACAAAACGGGTTTCGACCTGAGTCTGTGCAGCTGTATGGACATATGGCTGCGGATAGGCTGCCCTGGGAAGCGTCTAGAACCGAACACGCCCTCCGACACCAGCTTAACCGCAGGGAGCAGCGCATAGGAAAACTCCTGGTGGATGGTTGGTGTCACGAAACTAGAACAGCGTACCAATTCCAAGGGTGTTTCTTTCACGGATGTCCCTGCACAGGCAAACAGGGTGAACGGTAAGTAAATGACATGGATTTTGGAAGAAACACAACATACCTGCGACGCTTTGTAAAGGTTGTTGAGATGTGGGAATGCACGTCGAAAAAGGCAATAAATTCGCCCGCGGTGAAACTACTTCTAGACATCGAGTACCCTCGTCGACGCAGTTTCAAAAGGCAGCTCACACATCATCAGATATTGGACGCCGTTTGTACCGGTAGACTATTCGGGATGGTCGTGTGCGACATCCGCGTTCAGAGAACCTCCGCCAACACTTCGCCGAAATGCTACCGGTGTTCAAAAAAGGGGCTGGTATCGATCATGTCTACAGACACGAGTTTCAACCGCTTTGATTTGGGAACCGTTCGCCCGTCGCGAGGGAGACGCCGATCCCAATAAAAATACCATTGCAGATACGATGAAAGTAATCGGAAACTGGGGATACGGTTAGACGGTGACCGACGTTGATCAGCAAATATATGTACAATATTGTACTGACGTGGAAGCGTCCAGGCTTATCAACAACTGACATTTCCACCAACTCGACGTCGTCGTCGACAATGCCTACGAAATAGAGATGGATAAGAAAGTCATCAAATACTGACTCCCCATAACATAGGCTTCTTCGTCAATCAGTACGCTAAGTTGCGTATGCTACAACTTTATTATGATTTCGTAGACAGGTATGTCGAACGACCTCTATACCAGTACTGCGAAATGGATGCAGATTAGGCCTCACATCGCCTTACGGGTAATAGCCTGACGACCTCGTGTCCGATGAGAAGATGGAGCATTATTTTCGATACCGTTCCGAGAGGTCTATTTATAAACAAATAGCATTATGTGTAGCCTTCGGTACGGAACGTCATGATGTTCATTAGTAAAAGCCCTTTTTGCCGGCCCGGGTGTTATTCACCCATAAGTCGTTATTATCGTCGTTAACTCATCCGTAAGCCAAATCAGTGTATTTCACACAGTCGGACATACATCTGATATTACTCTT